>APFE030925846.1:91609-127071 GCA_000404065.3 Pinus taeda | reverse complement strand
TTGATTTAGAGGCTGAGGATCAGACTTCAAACATGTGATAGAAAAACAGGGATAAAGACTATCAAATCAAGGAGCTAGCAATCAATTTGGAAAGAGAAAAATATGTCATATCATTCCTTGAACAAGAAGACAATCAACACAAAGCAAAGGAGTTGATCCTAGAAAAGGAAAAAGCCAAGTTATTGCAGCAAGTCGGAAAAGGTAAGGATATCATGACATAAAGCGAGCCTGAAGCATCAGAGGTAAGAGGAAAAAGGAAAAGACCAAGAACAAGAGGCCTCAGGAAATCTTTGCAAGAGGAACAAGAACAAATTCTGCTTAATGAGGATCTTGACCTAGAAGATAGGATCGCCCTAGAGGTTCATCAAGATAAGGAATATTGGCTTAATAGGGTGAAGGAACACTTGGAGAAGCTCCTTGAGAAGGAAAATAAAGACAATCAATTGCTTAGACACATGGCACATCACTATCAAGCTCAAAACACAATCACCAATGTCAAAGTGAAACAACTTGAAAATAAGCTCAAGGAGGCCAAAAAACATCAAAAGGATGAGGGAAATTTGGAGATGCTTGCTGAAACATCCATGAAGCTATAGAAAGCCTATTTTTACATCTTCCCTCCAATTCTGAGCATTTTGAGTCTTTTGAAAAATTTTGGTCTAAGTTGAGAAATTCAACTGCTCTGCTTTTTCCTCAGGCCTCCATTTAAGGAAAGGTATACATTTTTGGAATGGTCTTGCCATACTCGAAAAAAATTTTCCCAGATTCTGTAGAGGTGGCTTAGTTTTGGATAAAAGGCAAAAAACTGGCAAAAAACTAGCATTCTAGACCATTTTTTGACAGGCGCTACACTTCTGGAGCGACCTTGGGAGAATGGATTTTTGAATGTCTTCATGTGCTCCAAATTCAGAAACTCAAACTTTTCTCGAAACTAAAATTGAAGGGATAGTTTACCATTCTCTCAGATTTTCATTTTGACTCCTGGAAGGCACCTAAAAATCAGCTCAAAGTTGGCACTACCCTTTTGCACTTTCTGTGTTTTTATTTGAAAAATTTCACTATTTAAAATTTCTAGCTTTTAGTCTGACTTGGTCAAAGTCAAGATTCTCTATGTAATGGCACTAGTTACGAGACTAGGTGATGTAGGCATGAATAAATGTACATCATAGATTTTTTTTGATGTTTATTAGGCCTCATAAAAGAATCAAACTCCTAAACAAACTCTTCATGAGGTGTTTGAGTTGCACCTTCTCACTCTCACCTGTTGGTTGAGAGAATCTTGGAGTCAGTTCCTCCACCAAGGAATTCGACTCCTAAAGTTGGGAAAGTGGTCTAGGAGATTATATAAGTACTATTTCACTTTAGGAGAAGAGGGTTGAACTTTTTGTGAAGGGGGCTTGCATTGTAATCCTCTTTAGGTTATAGCTATTTTCAAGGAACTCTAGCCCAGTGAGTTCATGGTGCTTGTACTTCATTCTTTTTGTTTTCTCATGGTATAAACATCTTTATCTACATTATATCTCTTCTTTCTATGAAGGCCTTGTGATAAAATACTCAGAATTCTTGTTTTTCAAGCTCTGTTATCTGGTTTTCATGGTTATGTGTTTTGTCTTCCTAAGCTAATGAAATCATGTTTATTTATGCTCATTGGTTTCTTCCACACTACATCCTCTATACTACACTAAAAATTACACAAATTACACCATGGCTTTTGACGTCTATCTCCTTCTTATGTTTGCTCCTGTATTCCCAAATCCTAGACCTACTTGTGGCTCCAAACCCTAAATTTAGCAAAACTTTAAAAACCAAATTTTCACAAACAAATACACATATCTAGCCTAAAATTCATTTGCTTTAAAGTCATATCACTGATAAGATACTTAGAGAGATCCCTCTCATGCTCATTAGGGCTAGCTACTGAGAGGTTACCCTTGTTGATTTCCTTTTTAGCCTAGGAGATTGTAAGGACTAACATTTTTGGCGCCCTTGCCGGGGAATGAAAGATCATATCTTCCCTGGGAAAGAACAACAAGGATTAGATTTGATTGCTGATGGTGAATATTGATCAGACACAAGAAAGGATGTGCATCTTTCACCTGGCGACTCCAATGTTGAAGAATCCAAAGGTTCAGAATTTTCATGGCGACTGCACTCTTAAAAAACCGGTAGTTTGAAGAACTTCTTGCTGTCTTAATTTCTTTCAAGATGGATTCAACTGCTCGAAGGTATGATCCTATGAATCGAGTTCATATTCCTGGTTTTCTGAATCGAATTCCTTGCATAGATTGGCAAGCTAATTTGTCCAAATTCATAGATGGAAACAAGGATGAGGCTATTCTGCATCTAATCAAATTTCATTGGCATATACATAAGCTCAAGATTAAGTTTCATGAGGATTTCTTGATGAAAATGTTTATGGATACCCTAGAAGGAAATGTAAGATCATTGTATGAAGGATTGAAGCCATGTAGCTTATTCTCTCTTAAATAATTCCACACAACATTCTTTGAGTTTTATGGAAAATATCATCATTCATTCTTGTTGTTCGAAGATTGTTGTGAATCATGTGAAAACTTCATTCAATACCTTGAAGAAACTTTTGGTGATGAAGAATGTCTAGATTATGAGATCATAGAGGCCCTTTATGAATATTCTTCCCAGCAAAAAATAAAAGAGATTAGCTTCTTTGATACAAAGGATCATTCCAAACACACATCAACTCCTTCTTTGCTTGAAGATGAAACATGTCTGCATCCTAACAGTCAAGAAGAAATTGGTCCAAGTGAGAATTCTGAAATTGCATGTATAGAAAACTTAAGTAGTAAATCATCTAATGACAATGATCATCTACTTTTGCAAGGAAATAGTGAACAATAAGTTGTTTCCCTTGATTCTTGTGGCATTCAAATTGAAATTCTTCCTATTGAAGCACATGAGGAATCAAACATACTTGAAGTGGTCATTGCATTTAAAGTTTTCCTTGAGCATCCAAAACCCTGTATTTTGGATGAGAGGTACGAAGATAGCCATTCACTTGTTCTTTCAGATTGTTATTTCTCTGAGGTTTTATTTCAAGATCAGGTTTGTGAAGACCAAGATGAGGTTTCTGATGAAATGTATGGACAAGTTTCTCTACACACTCACCACTCATATGTCTCTCTAGGTCATCCATTTTCTGAAGCACTATTTCAAGGGAAGATTCATGCAAATCATAATTTTAAATTGGCATGTGTGAAGGTTTTAGACAATGTAATTATGGCAGAGAATAATCATCAAACATTACAAGAAGATTATGAAGAAGAGAGCAACGATAAAGAAGAGGTTGTTTTAGAGCCACTTGCACATGATGATCCTTCTCCAGATTTAGAAAACGAAGAGTGTGCTTGTATTTCTTATGACTTTCAAGATATGCTAATGTTCCAAATTATTATAGACCCTATTGCCAATTTGTTGTAGCCATCTGGAAGATGAATTTTATTGTATTAATGGATCATGAGCACATATTCAGTGGACACTTGGAGTTCCCTAGCTTTTGCTTGTTCTACCTACTCAAGGAAAGTACAAGCATAATTCAAGTAAGTAGCCACTTGCTAGATTGGTTACACTGGAGGGATCATTACACATGATTGTATATACATCTTCAGCAGGTGTGTCGTTATCGTTAGGATTTGAAGCTCGAGGTGAAGGCCCTAAGATCCCGATGGTCTACTACCATAAGTAAGTTCAGTCAATATGTTTTTTATAGTCAAGTCAGTCGGTTAGTTAGTCAGTTTTCAGTTTGAGTTTATCATTTGCATTATGACTCCATTGCTCAATGGATAAGGCTACTTGGTCTATGGTTTTCTTGACACCTCCAAGGAGCTTCCATCCCCAGTTGGAGCCAATGTTAGTGTCAGTCAGTTCATCCTATCACGAGTGATCAAATATGCTCTTACAAGGTGTTGTTAGGGTGTCAAGTCAAATTTTTCTCATTTCAGTGAGTCTTCAAATAAAAATTTGGTCACTGGTTATCGTGTCTAGGTCACTGCTACTCCCTTCACTTACTCATGGTATTCATCACTTACCATGTTCATTGTATTCTTCGAGGTATCATATCTTCATTTAAATGTCTTGGGTCATGAAATGGTTAAATTCCTCAATTTAGGTCATGGTCTAAGGTTTCACTTCATGTGTCATCACGATACCATATGTTGCCAAAAGCATGTCCATCATGTGATTAAGTGGGTAAAGGGAGTTAGCAGCTTAGGGAAAGAAATATAAAGGTAAAGGTAATATTTAATTTCAAATAAGAAAATGTTGCAATACACTACCTCGCCTCATCATTTCTCATAGGGACGTGTTTTCTTCAAAATATGTTTATGACAAAATAGAGAATAATTTTACAAAAGTGAAAGAGGCACCATTATAGTCCAAGGAACAAACACCTCCTTCAGTTTATGCATAGGTGTTATGATTTGAAAGAAATTCCCAAAATGCACTTGCTACCGGAGAGTTAATGCACGTCTGGACAACTTGACTTCAAGACAGTTTTTCAGGGGTTTGGAGCAGGCGTTGGAAGTTGTTAAGGAATCTATTGTTTATCATACATCCTAAGATTTCTAATGGTACCTTAAGATCATTATTTGGATTAGTGAAAGGCATCCAAAAGTTCTCTGCAAGTTGGAGCTTCTGTTTTGTTAGAGAAACCCTGATTTTTTGGCGTGACCTTGGGAAAATCAAATTTTCTCCCTCATGGATTGTCCAAATTACATGTTTGAGGTATCCATCTTATAGAATACTTCAAGATCTTTCCAATGAGCTATCCATCTCTCAATTTGGATCCGTTTAAGGCCTCCAAAAGTGGTTTGGACGATGGCGCTGCGCTTCTGTGAATTGCACTATGCTTTGGTGTTGTGCGTAGGAACACTGCGCTGCGCGCAGGACAGAGTGCCCAGAAATCCTTCAAAACTCTCCCAAATATCAATTTTTCACTTGCAAGCTTGATTTTATTGACTTATAAGCCAAGGGACAAGTAATTACACCATAATTATCCCCCTTTTTCTTTTCCAAATTCATCTCATGTCAATGATTCTTCAAGTTAGGGTTTGTAGTGAAATTTGTATGAGAAATGATAGGGTGAAAATGGACATCTTTAGTTTTTGGTTTCTAAAACATGTAGAATTGTTTCCTACACTTTCTGTTTAATAAACCATTTTAACCATTCAATTCACCTCAAAACAAAGTTTTACCTCTCAAAAAGTAAAACCCTAGCTCATTCCTAGAGGCTTTTAGGCATTTTTCATTACAAACCCTGTTTTTCCTCCTTGCAAGAAGATCACTCTTCCAATATTTCTTCACTCATTTTGATCAGATTCCAAAGTTCATATCCACCTTTTTCAAACCTCCTCTATCATTTTGTTGAAATCTGCCTTGACATCACTTCATTTCCATTCATACCTCACAGTTTATTTTTCATTCAAATGGAGGTGGGGTCCTCTAGCAAATTAGTGCAGAAGAATCAGTTATCCAAACCTGAGGTGACTAAAGTGTATAAGAAGGGCCAAAGGCTTGTGTTTTCTTCTCACAGCGAAAGGGGCCAAGCCTTCTTCATCGACAAAGCAGGAACCAACAACAAAAGAGAAAGACACAATTGAGCATGAGTTTGAACTAGTTGATTTAGAGGCTGAGGATCAGACTTCAAACATGTGGTAGACAAATAGGGATAAGGACTATCAAATCAAGGAGCTAGCAATCAATTTGGAAAGAGAAAAATATGTCATATCATTCCTTGAACAAGAAGACAATCAACTCAAAGCAAAGGAGTTGATCTTAGAAAAGGAAAAAGCCAAATTATTGCAACAAGTCGGAAAAGGTAAGGAGATTGTGACATAAAGCGAACCTGAAGCATCAAAGGTGAGAGAAAAAAGGAAAATACCAAGAACAAGAGGACTCAGGAAATATTTGCAAAGAGGAACAAGAACAAATTCTGCTTAATGAGGATCTTGACCTAGAAGATAGGATCACCCTAGAGGTTCATCAAGATAAGGAATATTGGCTTAATAGGGTGAATGAACACATGGATAAGTTCCTTGAGAAGGAAAATAGAGACAATTGTTTGCTCAGACACATGGCGCATCACTATCAAGCTCAAAACGTGATCGCCAATGTCAAAGTGAAACAACTCGAAAATAAGCTCAAGGAGGCCAAAAAACATCAAAAGGATGAGGGATATTTGGAGATGCTTACTGAAGCATCCATGAAGCTATAACAAACCTAATTTTACACCTTCTCTCCAATTTTGAGCAAATTTTGAGGATTTTGAGTTTTTTGACAAATTTTGGTCTAAGTTCAGAAATTCCACTGCTCCACAAGGCACTGCACTTTTTCCTCAGGCCTCCATTTGAGGAAAGGTATACATTTTTGGAAAGGTCTTGCCATCCTCTAAAAACCCATTTGCCCAGATTCTGTAAAGGTGGCTTAGTTTTGGAGAAAAATGCAAAAAATAGCAAAAAACTAGCATTCTGGACCATTTTTGGATAGACACTACGCTTCTGGAGCGACCTTGGGAGAATGGATTTTTGAGGGTCTTCCAGTGCGACAAATTCAAAAATTCAAACTGTTCTAGAAACTAGACTTGATGGGCTAGTTGACCGTTCTCTAAGATTTTCATTTTGACTCCTAGAAGGCAGCTAAAAATCAGCTCAAAGTTGGCAATGCGCTTCTACACTTTCTGTGTTTTTATTTGAAAAATTGCATTATGTAAAATTTCTAGTTTTTAGTCTGACTCGGTCAAAGTCAAAATTCTCTATGTAATGGCACTAGTTACAAGGCTTGCTGATGTAGGCATGAATAAATGTACATCATAGGTTGTTTTTGATGTTTATTAGGCCTCATAAAAGAAGCAAACTGCTAAACAAACTCTTCATGAGGTGTTTGAGTTGCACCTTCTCACTCTCACCTATTGGTTGAGAGAATCTTGGAGTCAGTTCCTCCACCAAGGAATTCAACTCCTGAGGGTGGGAAAGTGGTCTAGGAGAGTCTATAAGTACTATTTCACTTCAGGAGAAGAGGGTTGAACTTTTTGTGAAGGAGTTTTGCATTGTAATAATCTTTCAGCTAATACAAATACAGGTTATAGCTATTTTCAAGGAACTCTAGCCCAGTGAGTTCATGGTGCTTGTACTTCATTCTTTTTGTTTTCTCATAGTATAAACATCTTTATCTACATTATATCTCTTCTTTCTATGAATTCCTTGTGATAAGATACTCAGAATTCTTGTTTTTCAAGCTCTGTTATCTGGTTTTCATAGTTATGTGTTTTGTCTTCCTAAGCTAATGAAATCATGTTTATTTATGCTCATTAGTTTCTTCCACACTATATCCTATACACTACACTGAAAAATACTCAAATTACACCATGGCTTATGACATCTAGCTCCTTCTTATGTTTTCTCCTGTATTCCCACAGCTTAGACCTACTTGTGGCTCCAAACCCTAAGTTCAGCAAATCCTTAAAAATCCAAATTTTCACAAACAAATACACATATCTAGCCTAAAATTCATTTTCTTTAAAGTGATATCATTGATAAGAGACTTAGAGAGATCCCTTTCATGCTCAATATGGCTAGCTACTGAGCTAAAGTGGTTTGAAGTTACCCTTTTCGATTTCCTTTTCAGCCTAGGAGATTGTAAGGACTAACAGAAGGGTAGTAAATGAGGAGGATTTACCTCCTATAATTCCTATCCCTTGTCCTATTCGAGTTTTGACCAAGGTATTTTCCACAGTTCCTTGCTTTTATCCTTTATTCCTACATTACATGCACATTAGACCACAAAGCAAAATATCCAACTCTACTCATCTCATAAACAAATTATAATCAAAAGTATGCAATAAGTTGTGAGAATAGTTGGTTTGAATAAGCTAGGAGGTGAATTAAGGCCAATTAAGGCCCATATAATTACCCAATGATGAGGCTCATCAATAATCACACACTTTTCTGATCATTTTGTCACCCCAATTTACAAGATGATATTTGAATAGGGTCCACTCGGCATGTTGAAGGAAGCAATGGAGGCATTGGTAGACATTGCTGGTTGGTATGCCTCGCCGTCCAACACCTTCATACGAATGTTCAGCACGGAGAAGCCTCTGCATTTTCTACCGATGTTTTCCTTGGAGATAGTCATCATGCAAGGAGTAACATATCACATCTCGGCAGGATTGACAGCTAGACTGCACCGGGAGAAGAAGGCACCTTGGCGCGCTCTTCCATTGTGGATTGGATTATACGAGATTCAGAGTTTCAAGCAAGTGGATGTTGAAGTAGAACAAATGAAGACATATTCATTTGACCTTTGAAGTTACAATCCGTATGACCCACATTGTATTGTGAAAGATCACTACACAAGAGTACAGTTCAACTAGATCCATGGGGCATTTGATTGGGCTGAGGACCGATGGAGATATTGCTACAGTTTCTCCAGAACTAATGAATAGGTTGGCTTTGATGTGGAGTGGTTAGTGAAGTAACACGAAGTAGCATCTCGGAGAACACCAACATCAACAACAGTAGTAGCAGAGGCAAGCATACCAGTGTGCGACAAGGGAAAGAGGAAGATTGTCGACCGCATGGAGGAAGAGAAAAGCTGCAAGTTCCAAGTAGATCCATTGGGAGAGAAAGAAACTATGGCTATAGAGGTGAAGAGGAAACATTGGGACAAGTGAATTGCGCAAATACAAAGGGATAAGAGAAGAATGGAAGAAGTAGAGGAGTTGCATGAGTTGAAGGAGCAACTCTGGAAGGAACAAGAGCTACGCAAGCAGGAGAGGGAAGCACAACAACAATAGGTACTACAGAGGGTGCAACATGTGTAAATAGATGAAACAACACCCATACTAGTAAGAGATTCATGAGAACAGGTGGTATCAAGCAGATAGGATGAACCATCACAGGAGCAGGACTTTTCTCGTGAGATAGAGCAAGCACTTCAACAGTTGGATACAGATATGGAGCAACAGGAATCAGAATAGGACATCGACCTTATGCCTCATCACCAAGAGGTTGACTTACCTGCTTCACTACATCCAAATTATGAGCAAGTCTTAAGTGATCGAGGAGGCACTGAGATCCTTGGAGATTAGTCAGAAGGAGAGATGCACAACATCTCATTTGACGAGTCTCAAGATAGAGTTGTGTAGTCTCGTAGAGTGTCTACTCTGGATGATTATACATCTCCTGCACGAGTTGAGGAACAAATGATCGTGTCTGACCTACGCAAACATCTATCAGCCTTGGCTGATGCAACCAGAATGTATGCCAAAGCCACTAACTCAAGTGTTCACTTTCTGATAGTTGAGAATGAGCGAATGACTAAAGAACTTCAGATGGCCAAATACAGAGGAGAGTTGGTGATGGCGTCCGCCCAAGCTGAATTGAAGAAGGAAATACTAGATGAAGTATTGTTCCTAGACATAGTTATGCGAGCGTTGTACTCCAAGTTTGGCACCATGCATAAGGCGATCGTCTATCTCAACGGATGGCAGCAGCGATGTGCTAGAAGAGCACGTATCTTGACGAACTTGAATGCCGCTGTTGACTACATGCAAACATGGACGATGAGATGGAGCCCCGCTTCACTTGCCTAAGATGATGAAGGCTAGTGTAGTCGAGCTGAAGCCACGTATTCAGAGTTAGATCCGAAACTATGAAGAGCCCCTACAACTCATCACTAGTATACAAGCTTCCCATGCATGTGTGTTCAAGAGTATGGATATTGTGGTGCATGCACATGCAATCCCATCTATTGGGACTCTCACCTAGGCGAAGACAAAGAAACAGGTACAACTAGAGCTTGACTTGTACTTCGATGAGTTGATGCGCATTGCCACCAGCGCAAACTTGCTCATTAGTGCAGACATCATGCACAAGTATATTGCTGGTCTAGTCGCATTAAATACAATGATGCACATGCTTACAGATGAGTTGGACAGAGGAGCCCGAGAAGTGTACCCAGATGGTATGGAGGCAAGAGTCAGGTTCTAGAAATATGTCAACTTGAAGCACACAGACACCATCAGGGACTATTGATCTCGGCATTAGTATGTTACTGTTGATTAGTGTGAGGATGTTGAGGAGTTTGACTTCCATGGTTGTCTAAGTCAGAGTGATGTCTAGCATGGCTTTCTCAAGCCATTTTGTCTCACATGGGTACATGTGAATTGTAATGTAACGTCATGTCAAGTGTAAGTCAAGTGTCGATAGTTGGATGTAACAGTCATAGAGTAGATGAAGAGTCATGAGGGTAGTTGAACTGTCACAAAGGGGAATGTCAAGGGTCAACCCAGCCTTTGCTATAAATAGCCCCTCATAGCCCATTGTATGGGTTTTTGGTCAGCCAAGCTTCCGATAAGACTATCTTGGAGAGAGATTGGACAGTATTGTAATGAGCCTTGGATTCTCCACTATGCAGAGCTAGTACATCTCTTTGGAGGAGCACGTGGTTGTGGCTGTAACGTTCCACTATCAGAACTAGTGGTTGGACATAGATGTATTGTATTATTGGAACTTACACTTCTAAATATAACAAGAGCGAACACGTTTCATGCACATTTTGTATTGTATTTTATGCTATCTGGTTTACTCTAAATGATATATGTATTATTTTTCTTATGCATGCATGTATAACTATATGTGCATGTATGTATGAATCTTTCTGAAATGTGTTGTTGGTTTAACTATCACTTTGGATTGCTTGCTTACTTTCCTTCCATGTTGTGATTAATCTTTGCTCATGTGTTCCCTTATTAACTGCGTGCTATCGCAGGTTTCCAAGGGGCGCACTCATCTCAATCCCCGCGTGTTAGAACCTCTCATGCACCTTCCTTGGCTCATTGTAGCTGTTAAACCCTTGCTACCAACAAAGTTATCTTACTTGCCTCTCTGTGAAATTGCAGTCAAGGCATTACCATACAACCCACTATTGGGACTCCTACACCATACAATCTTAGGTCTAATTGGGACTTCTTATCAGGGAGATCCCCTGACATGTTGGTGGGTATAGCATCGTCAACATTTTTGGTGCTAGAGGGAGGGGTAGATGACAAGCTATGTCCTCTCATCCTATTTTGAACCTTTTCATATCTATCATGGATTCTTGCACTCTTATCCCTCCACGTTGTTTTACCAATCATGAAGATGTCACCATCACGAGGGAGTTTTTTAATCACTTGTCCACTTACATGTATGATGGTGAAGGCGAAGTGGCCTGACCTGAGTTTTTACATGACTTTATTTCCATGCTTCATGAGGAATATGGGTGTTTTGACGAACAGGCTAGTTTGCTTCTTGCATACACACTTCGTGAATCCCCACATCGATGGCTATGTAGCTTACCAACTGACAGTGTGCACTCACTTGACCACTTCTATGATCTCATTGAAGACACTTTCCATCATTTTTATCTAGAACATATTGACCAAAAAATGTTACAACAACGGAAGGCTCCTCATGAATCAACTATGTATTTTTGGCAACGCTTCCGTGACTTGGAGTTTCAAGCTCCAAAGAACCAGATGAAAATTATCTATCTTTGGGACTGATTTGAGTACTGCGTTAAGAAATCTGCTCGTCCCAAGAAGAAGTTTGAAATTAAGCCTCACTCAACATTCTTCAGTGATGGATCTACGTAATCCCAGATGGATGTGGTCACTGTGACAAGTCACGCTCTGCCATCCCCTCTCAAACAACTCCACCACCGTAGAGTGATGTTGAAGATCATGCTCACAGACCTGTTCAACTGTCACATCATCCCAACATCACTTTGCTTAATTTTCATACATATTTGGTTGTGAGTCCATTGAGTTGTCATATGCATTTTGTTCCACAACCTCTGTCTTCACACTTGGTTGTTCCTCCGGATGATACTATCTTGTGTTCTTCCATTTCGGACTCTACACTTTTTGTGAGTGAGGAACAAGCCACTGATGGAGTTGGCATTGCACAACCAACATGTGCTATCATTCATGAAGAGTATGAGTGGGAGCTTGAGCATCAACACTTGGTGAAGGATGACTCCCTTCAGCCTGAGCCCCCTCCGTTCTTCCCTGACATCTTTGGTGAACCTGCCATTCATGATTTCCCTTATGTATCTTCATCCATGGATGCACCCATTGTTGATCACTTGCAGGACACATCGGATGTCAATCCATCATTCGACAATAGAGAGGATAAGTTATTCATTGAAAATCCACTTGATCTTTCATCTGTCTTTTCTAGAAACATAGAGGGTGATTTTTTCCGCTTTTCATCTACCCCTCTATTTGATTAATCAGATCATGAGGATGCTGATGAAATCATTGATTTTTATGATCATGGATGTCATGATCCATTTACTCCCGTATTCAATCACAATCATGATTCTATTGCAGTTGATTTTTTGAAGCCATTGGTTTATGATGATCTATTTGACGATGAAGTCAAAACACCCAAGACTATCGAGGCACTTCAGCTTGAGCTGATGGTTATGTCAGGCCCTCGCTCTCTTGGGGTTAGTCTCACTTCCGATCAGGAAACTGTTCAATCACCCAAGGCTCCTTATCACTCATTTGTATGCATTGAAGATCAATCTCACACATAGATGATACTTCCTCCACTCGAACTACACGATCCTATCGCTCATGCATTGGAGGAATCTTACATTGCAAGCACATGTGCATGACACAAGTTGTCTTTGCTTCTTTTGTTTTCTTGCATGTCACAGTCAAGAGTGTGCATATGCTTCAAAGTTGCATGCAGTGTCACACATCACTGTGGTAAGTCCACAAACTGCTCTTCATACACTTGCACTCACTTATGTCCCATGTGCATCTTCGAGCACAAAGTGTGGTTGTCTTCATTTTTATATCTTTATTGCTCACTAGTTCACACAACTGGGTTTCTCGCAGACCAAGCCTTCACCAACATGGGTCAACCAATGCATGGTGGCTGCATTGGAAATATCACTTCACGTGATCAGGGCCATGCACCGTTAGTTTAGGAGTAGGATTAGTGTTTGCTTTCAGTTGGTTTTCTTGCATGCTTGTTTGCTTACTTTGTTTGTTTGTTTGTTTGTTTTCTTGCTTGTTTGCTTACTAGATGTGCTTTTGATTTTGCTTTTTCTCTTGATTTACTTTGTTGTTCATTTGTTTGCTTGTTTTATTCGTAGGTTAGTTTCACATGAAACCATGTATGACTCTTGAAAACAGCTTGGTAAAGTACAAGAGGCCTTGTGAAACTATCACTACTTGGTTATTTGTTATCCTCCCTCTGTATGAGGAACTTGTTACTTCTAGTCCATGATACGTCGAAGGAAAATACGTACTGTTCGAAGTGAACCTTGGTGGAAGCAAAACGCTTGCATGCTAACTAGTGTCACCTACTCTAGTCGGTTATTTTTTGGTTAACCCTTGTCATTTCAGTCAAGTAGAGTAAGATGAGGGGGAAAACCTTAACATGCATGTCATAGGTGTAATAAACTACTTCGCTGCTAGAACAACCTCTTTTGCTCTCAATAAGTTGGGATCCCTCTTTCGCCTCTGAAATGAATAAGTGCTATGCATAGTTGAAAATATGAAAAATGAAAAAATTAAAAGTGAAAAAATTAAAAATGAAAAATGAATAAGGCGAAAGAAGAGAAAGGCTTCCTGCAAAGAGAGGTGATGCAAGTAACTCCACCGGGGTACTGACTAGGCTCGTTGGTAGCGAAGCCATGCTTGTGTTCCTATGTGACTCCGCTGGGGTACTGTCCAGGTCTGTTGGCAGTGGAGCAACACCAGAGCTGAAACTAAGAATCTGACGACTATACTGATTGTGCACCAATATACCCCTCAACCCCAATTGAAACAACTGTGTTTCCTTGGATTGTAATATGTGTCAACCAACCAAGAGCTTGGAAAATGCTACATCTTACAATCAAGCTAGTGTGAAATGAAGATGAACTGAGAAATGAGCAATACTTCAGGAGGTGTTAGACTTGCTTTTCATGAACAAGGTCGATTCATAGAGCTAGAGTTCAACTAGTGTGTCGCCAAGTGTTGTAGCGACTACAACCACCCTCCAAAATTTTTCCTTAGCTTTGTTTTGGAGCCTCCCTACCAACCTTTCACATCACCTTGTCTTGCTTTGTCAAGTACACAAGCTTCAACGTTTTTCTTGCACAAAGACAACCTATTGATCAAAGCTTGATGCATTCCCCTCATAGGTTGTTCACCCGGACTTGGTTCAGCTGCAGGCTGAGTAGATCCCCTAAGAAATTATGCAATTGTGGAGGGAAACCAGCCTTCCCTCCAGAAATTGCATAATTCTATCTGGTAGCCTGCTGGGCTCCATAATTGCGCAATCCTGCTAGTGAGGCTTCACTTAGAAAACTGCACAATCCTTCCCAGTAGGCCTGCTCAGCCCAGGAATTGTGCAATCCTTGGTAGTAGTCAGCTACTATGCCTAGAAATTACGCAAACCTCTTGGGAAACTCGCCCAGCTCCCATCCAGAAATTCACATTTCCTCCCAGTAGTTGAGCAGCCTCATGCATGAGCAGTTGGGTTGACTGGTTCCACCCAGGACCAAGGAAACTTGACTTGCATGCATGACTTGATTTTCCGAGAATAGAAAAAGGCAACATGCAAAAAGCATCGCATGATTAAGGGAGCTATTTTTAGCATCCCGAGGTTACATGCAAAGTTTGTTTTATAAGCATTCCTCCAAGTGTCACTTTTTCCTAGATTTGTGGCATGCACACCATGAGCTCAAACTTATTTATTCGATCCATCAAAGCTAATTATTTCACATTGATCTTGAAGTTCTGACACCCCATAACACATCCAAGACTCTTTGACACATCCGGCTCAGCTATTCACAGGTAAGTGGTCTCAACTTGTCTTTTTCAACATTTTTGTCGCTTTTTGTGTTTTCACTTGTGTGAGCACTGTTTCCTTGATTTATTTGAAAAATTGTTGTCATTTACATATATACTAGCTTGTACCAACACCATTTCAGTTTTCGTTTCTATCTCACTACTGTCACATGCATGAAACTATTTTTCACGAACGGTTGCCGATTCGGCGACTCGATTCACCCACATGCATGTTGATCTGTTCACTGAATCTTTCATTCAATTTTTGCATGCACGATCAATCACTTCTTCTTTCACTTAGTGTCACCATGCATTCACTTTCATATTTGCTTTCAGTTGCCTGTCAGCGAGTCTGGGCATCTTGGCCCGGACTCTACCTTACCCAGACAACATTTCGTAATCTGGGGAAGGAAGGCTCTCTCTTCCTCTCCAGAAATGCGCATTTCTGCCCAGGAACTGTCCTCCAGGAATGCTTTGTGCATTTATGAGGGGAAGTGATTGCTGGCCCAGAAAATTGCATAATGCAGTCCCAGAGCTTGCTGTCATTTCTAGCTGGAATTGAGCATTGTGTAATCCCAGCAGTCAACAGTCAGCTTGGATTGCGCATTACACAAATCTAGCAACCAGTCTTGCCTCCCAGATAGCCCAAACTACATTCTGCGTAGTTCTGGTAGCTAGTCACCCAACCTCCTAGAAGAAATTACGCAATATTTGCCTATCATTCCCCAAGTATGTGTTATGTCATTCCTTGAATTTGCTTTGGTTTTCACCGACAGATTTCTCGCCATGCATGTTGCTTTGTCTCCAGATCTTTTAGGTGTTCATCCTCCTCTTAGTAGTACAGGACCAATGGCCTCCAAGAGAGCAGGATCAAAGGACACTGACGAAAGTGCAACCAGAGCAGTAGTTGAGCAAGTGTCCGCATGTCTACCGATCTATGAAGATACCAAGCTGCTTCTAGATAAGGACATCAAGATGAAATGGCAAGAGGTCAATGAAGAATTTGTAGGCACTTTCGGGGAAGACCTTGAAGACCGTCAGGTGTATGTGAACATTCACAAGTCTGGTTTGTATTGGATTGCATGTAGATACCCACACGTTTCCATGTGCAGACATGATACACTGGATCATCTCGCACATTGATCCCGAGACGACGACTCTAAGCAATGTCAATGGGATGAAGCTTGCCACCTTCTAGGAATAGGATTATGATGATATGTATCAGATGTCAAAGCCCATGACTATCATGGAGACTCCTTTTAGCTTACCCAATAGCAGTGGTAACTCCAGAGACATTATGAAGAACTGGGTAAAGAAGCCGGCTAGATTCAGGATGACACCCAACCATATCTACAATACGAAGATACTATGGAAGGCATATAAATACTTTATCATATTTCCATGTCAACTATGTGGCCAAGAAAGCATGAAAACCTTCCCACAGAGTTGGGTGATCATGCTAGACCAACTAGCCAGAGAGGGTAAACCATGTAACTATTCTGGCATGTTGGCTCATCAGCTGAAGGAATAGGTAACGAAGGCTCGAGAGTCACCCAAAGGTATGCAATCTGAGGTCTACATCTTCGCCTACATCTTAGATGCAACCTTTTCCCAATAGGAGTTCCCAGGCTTGGAGTGGGCATGGCCACCGACGAAGACTGTTGTGAACACATATTGTAAGTTTTTTTATAAATGCAACTTTAGAGGAGTAATCACATGGTTGTCTGATCATTTTGTCACCCTAGTTTACAAGATGATATTTGAACAGGATCCACCCTCCATGTCGAAGGAAGTAATGGAGGCACTAATAGACATTGCTTATTGGTATGCCTCACTGTCCGACACCTTCATACGAATTTTCAACACGGAGAAGCCTCCACATGTTCTATTGAAGTTTTCCTTGGGCATACTTATCATGCAGGAAGTAGCATATCACATCTCGGTAGGATTGACAACTAGACTGCACCGTAAGAAGAAGGCACCTTGGCCCGCTCTTCTATTGCAGATTGGGTTATACGAGATTCAAAGTTTCAAGCAAGTGGATGTCGAAGTAGAACAAATGAGGAAGTATCCATTCAACCTCCAAATTTACAATCCGTACGACCCACATTCTATTGTGAAAGATCACAGAATGAGAGTACAATTCAACTAGATCCACCGGGCATTTCATTTGGCTGAGGAGGACCCATGGAGATATTTATACAGTTTCTCTAGACCTAATGAACAGGTCGGCTTCATTGTCGAGTGGTTAGTGAAGTAACATGAAGAAACATCTCGGAGAGCACCAACACCAGTAGCAGTAGTAATAGAGGCAAGCATAGCATTGTGCGATAAGGGCAAGAGGAAGATTGTCAATCACATGGAGGAAGAGCAAAGCTACAGGTTCCAAGTAGATCCATTGGTAGAGAAAGAAGCTATGGCTATAGAGGTGAAGAGGAAACAACACGACAAGTGAATCACACAAAGGCAAAGGGATAAGAGAAGAATGTAGGAAGCAGAGAAGGAGTTGCATGAGATGAAGGAGAAAATCCATAAGAACGAGAGCTACGCAAGAAGGAGAGGGAAGAACAACAACAATAGGTATAAGAGGGGGCACAACATGTGCAAACAGATGAAACAATGCTCGTACTAGTAGTGGATTCATCAGAACAGCTAGCATCAGGTAGACATGGTGAACCATTGTAGGAGCAAGACTTCACTCGTGAGATAGAGAAAGCACTTCAACAATTGGATACAGATATGGAGCAACGAGAATCAGAATAGGAAATCGACCTTATGACTCATGACCAAGAGGTCTCATTACTTGCTTCACCGCATCTAGATGATGAGCAAGTCACAAGCGACTGAGGAGGCACTAAGATCCTCGGAGATCAGTGAGAAGGAGAGAAGCACAACAACTCATTCAACGAGTCTCAATATAGAGTTGTGCAGTCTCATAGAGTGTCGACTCTAGATGATCATACATATCCTGCGCAAGTTGAGGAACAAGTGATCGTGTCTGACGTGCGCAAACATCGAACAACCTTGGCCGATGCAACCAAAATGTATACCAAAGCTGCTAACTCAAGTGTTCACTTTTTGATAATTGAGAATGAGTGAATGGCTAAAGAACTTTAGATGACCAAGCAAGGTGGAGAGTTGGTGACATCGTCCTCTCGAGTTGAACTGAAGAAGGCAATACTAGATGAAGTATTGTCCCTTGACACATTTATGTGAGCATTGTACTCCAAGTTTGGCACCGTGCATAAGGCGGTTGCCCATCTCAACGGATGGAAACATCGATGTGCTAGAAGAGCATGTATCTTGATGAACTTACATGCCGTTGTTGACTACATGCAAACATGGATGATGAGATACAAGGGAGCCCCACTTCACTTGCCTAAGATGATGAAGGCCTGTGTGGTCAAGATGAAGGCACATATCCAGAGTCAGATCCGGAACTATGAATATCCCCCACAACTCATCACTAGGATACGAGCTTCCCATGCACGTGTGTTCAAGAGTATGGATGTTGTGGTGTGGGCACATGCAATCCCATCTATTGGGAATCTTAGCCAGGTGAAGACAAAGGCAAAGGTCTGACTAGAGCTTGACTCGTACTTCGACGAGTTGATGCGCATCGCCACCAGCCCAGACTTGCCCATCAGTGCAAACATCATGCACAAGTATGTTGCTGGTTCGGCTGCATTGAAGACAATGATGTGCATGCTTACAAACGAGTTGGAAAAAGGAGTCTGATTAGTGTACCCAGATGCTATGGAGGCTAGAGTCAAGTTCCATAAAGATGTCACCTTGGAGCACACATACACCATCAAGGACTACCAATCTTGGCATCAATATGTTACTGTTGATCAACGCGAGGATGTAGAGGAGTTGGACTTCCATGGTTGTCTAAGTGAGAGTGATGTCTAGCATGGCTTGCTCAATCCATTTTGTCTCACATGGGTACATGTGCATTGTAATGTAATGTCATGTCAAGTGTAAGTCAAGTGTCGATAGTTGGATGTAACAGTCATAGAGTAGATGAAGATTCATGAGGGTAGTTGAACTATCACAAAGGGGAATGTCAAGGGTCACCCCCCCTTTTCTATAAATAGTCCCTCATAACTCATTGTATGGGTTTTTGGTCAGCCAAGCTTCTGATAAGAGTATCTTGGAGAGAGCTTGGAAAGTGTTGTAATGAGCCTTGGCCTTCTCCACTGCGCAGAGCTAGTACATCTCTTTGGAGGAGCATGCGGTTGTGGCTGTAATGTTTCGCTATCAGAACTGGTGGTTGGACATAGATGTATTGTATGACTGGATCTTACACTTCTTAATATTACAAGAGCCATCACGTTTCATGCATATGTTGTAGTATATTCTATGCTATCTGGTTTACTCTAAATGATATATGTATTGGTTTTCTTACGCATGCATGTATAGCTATCTGTGTATGTATGTATGAATCTTTCTGAAATGTGTTGTTGGTTTAACTATCACTTTGGATTGCTTGCTAACTTTCCTTCCATGTTGTGATGCATCTTCACTCGTGTGTTCCCTTCTTAATTGCATGCTATCACAGGTTTCCAAGGGGCACACTCATCTCAACCCCCGTGTGTTAGAACCTCTCATGCACCTTCCTTGGCTCGCTGTAGGTGTCACACCCTTGCTACCAATAGAGTTATCTTACTTGCCTCTGTGCGAAATCGCGGTCAAGGCATTACCATACAAACCACTACTAGGACTCCTACACCAAACAGTCTGATGTCTAATTGGGACTTCTTATCGAGGAGATCCCGTGACATGTTGGTGGGTCCAACACCATCAACAGAACCCAAGATAAGAATATTCCTAGAAAATCATACTCAGTGAACACCTGGGTGGGTAAGTACCTTGAGTGAAAATGATAAAGGTGTGCATAATCATTGGTCTCGCCAACATTGTGCTCTCATCTAATGAGATATAGAAGTGTCAGTAAAGGCCTTGCTGTGAAAATAATGTTGGTTACTATGATGCTATAGAAATAAGTTACTCATTCGATTCTTCTTATTAGAAATTATTCAGATTGAGAATGAACAAGTACCATTATGAATACCTCAGTTAAGAGGGATTGTTGAAGAAAGTGTAACTAGGTTCAGTCTTCACAAGAACTTGTAATTATGATTTTATGTAAAGAAGAAACAAATATATTTGTTATATTCCTTGCATCATGGGCTTCATGATCAAGAAGTGTTTTTCATTGGTCAAAGACTTCTTCTTGGTGTCTTTATGGATTTTTCATCTTGTCATAAATATATAATTCAAAGTCTATGAAGTGTTGTTACACTTGTAAGAGTCCTCCAGAATAGACAAGCACTGTCATCCTCACAAAATCAATATATATTATATATATATATAATATATAATATATAGATATATATATATATGCTCAAATTTCATGCCGACTTCAATAAATGGACACACAACCTTTTGAGAACGTTATATATATACGTATACATATACATATATATATGACATGTTGGCTCAACAAAAATGATACGTCGGTTCATAAGGATAGGTCGGCTTAAATGTATGACCCTACAACTACAAATAGGAGCCTGTACCTTCGCATTTACATAACAGACGGACTTGACATATCTCTGAAATTTTGGATGAGTACAGGAGAAAAAAATACAGAATATACACAATAAATTTCTCGACATATTATTTGAATTTCTCAGCAATCTAGGCAGCAAGAAGATCGATTATTACAGTGACCACAATGTGGATTAGTTTGGGTGATATTACAATAATACTCTCCTAGATGTCTCAGGCTTATACACACTAGAATGCAGATGGACAGTGGGGCTCAGTAATATGCTCAGTGATAACAATTGTTGTAGTAATACAATCAATGATGCAAAATGTTACATGATGAAGGAATGATGAGGCCAAAGTTTAGGGATAGATCACAACATTGGAATGCTACAACGATCATGTTTTGGTGCCATGAAGAAATAAAAGAATCAAGAGAATAAGGATGATTGCGTCTTGGTCAAGGAATGGAAATATAGGTCAAGGGTCTTGGTTCTGGTATTCATTAATTTGAATCTCTATAAGAAGAATTTGTGCGGGTTTTCCTCTCAAAGTGTGAGAGGTTTTGGCCCTGGTAGAAAGCCAATATCTTGTGTTCTTGTCTCTTTTGTTTTGGTAAATATTTGATGAATTGAAAAGACACACTCTAATAATAACAAGTGAATAATTGTGCTAATAAGAAAAGTTGAAAACACCTCACAAATAGTTATCATGGCTAAAAGAATCTCATTTGCCCTAAATTCTTCAACATGGTATCAGAGATATGGTTACAATCAAGGAAGGGCATCAAATCACTGTGATTGATTACATTTCAGAATCAACAGTTCAAAGGAATGAATAATCAAGGTCAAAACCAATGAAATTATATCTTAGTTTTGGCACAGTTTCAGATAAATTCAAGATCATAGCTACAATTTGAATCTTGCTCTTGAAGACTAAGTGCATAATCACAGAAGAGTTCTAGATTATATAATAATACTATAGTTTTCAGTTGGGTCATCTACACTGCACTTTCAGATAAGTCTACAAGTATTGCAACATGAATAATATACCTCATGACATGAATGGCAATTCTTAGTGCAAGGTTTCATTAAAGTTACATAATGATAAGTCTAGTACTGATCAACGCTACACATTGATATCACACAGCCCCAACATTCCCCTTGATATTTTCGATAAGAGAAATATGGATCTCTTTCACAACTTGGACTACATTCACAATTTCAGGTTACAGTCTTCCATAATGTGATGACCTATACTTAGATTCTTCCCACAGCCTCAGCCTTAGGAAGCTTAGACAAAAGATGCAAATGTTCACAGGAAGAATAATCACTTAGGAGAGCTCATACAATAGTTCAGTTTGTATATACATTTCATTACCACCCTCAATAATAAGAGATTCATTTCATAGTCTTGACGGTCACAATGATACAAGTAACCCTAGTGCTCGAGTTTCTTCTAAGGTGTTGAACCGACATTGCCATAAATAAATAACCTGAAGATCCTATAACATTTCTACATTATGGCAAGCATCTCATCCTTACCCTTGGAGAAGGTCACTCAGAGAAAGCATCAGTGCATCTTCAACATGATCAAGGTGAAGATTTTATCTTCACATGTCAAGTAAGTATTTGCATTAATCAATTTGGTAAAATGACTTAATGATTGCAAGGAAATCTATAGGTTAGTTGGGTCATAAAAGGTCCTTGCATGAAATAAGAAGGATTGTCATAATCCTCATAGAAAAGAGAAGTCAATGATATCTATGGAAAAGTCTCTGAAGGTAAAACATTGTTTGAATAAAGGGACTCTTATGAATTCAATACTAGGTCATCTTTGTGTAGCAGGAAAGGAGATAAATGACATACTAGAAGATATATTCTCTAAAAAATGTAGTAAAGAAGGTCACATCACTTAGACCTGATCTACACAAAATTGAAACCAAAGAATGAAGAAATATCTTCATGAGATCTCAATTGGGAGATCTGGAAAAGATTATAATAAGAGAATCATGATTTCTCTAACTGATAGGCAAAGCAACAAGTGTCCACGAATAATAAGGATACCTCATTCAACAATTTGTGGTCTCTATATTAGATAGAGAAAGACAAGTTGAGGGAAAAAGTATTGAAGGATAAAGGACTTAAAAATGTGCAGAAAGGAAAGAGAAGTTTAGTCCTCAAACAAGATAGAATAATATAACAAGGATTATGAAAAGACTATGGAACCTAATATCACCAGATAGATGGAGGAAGCTCAAGAAAAGGGACAATAAAAGAGGGAGTAACAAATATCTCCTATGAGTAAGATGGTATCCCTCACAAAAGGGCCCTATCATAAGATTCTGCTATAAGATATGACAATAAGATGCATCATGGCATCATGTAAGCATTAGAAATAAGAGCTAGTGACATCACCATGGGAATCATGAAGGACAAAATCCATGGTAGACAAACATGTAAGATATAGCTCTTGGGAACCTCAGTGGACATTGAAGGAAAGGAAGGAGTCATATAAGACAAGACTCATCATACATCAAGTCAAAAAGGAAACATATGCTAGTTAGGGATATACAAGATCCTCAAAATTCTCTGATGGAATCCTCATCGTAGGGCTCACTAATATAGAGAAGAAGAAAGTGTTTCAACAAGAACTCAAACTTATGGAATCCTTGAGATGATGATATGATGACATGAAGTAGATCAAGGGATTGAAAATCTTTTCAATCAAGACAAATGCTGGAAGAAGCCTCAATGACCTAAAGGTAAAATAAGGTATGGATTCTTATGTTTAATATTATAATGTCATGTAATATGGTTGCAGGTAACATGGATCATTGCTTATATCTTGATAAGTATTATCAAAAGAAAAATATCCCCTCTTCTGAAAGGATGTAGGAAGGCATAAGTCACAGTAGATGAAATCAACGCAATATGTCCTCATATGAAGTATTAGGTGGTTGACTACAATTAAGAAACTCTGATTGAAAGCTCCTGGGAATGGAATGTGTGAGGAAGGAAGAGATTGTGAGATATGTAATCAACATCCAAAATACCAAGAAGATATGACTAGGAAATATCTCAGAAATATATGAAGACTCTAATGAATGTCTAAAAAAGATGAAGACCCTTGAAAATTGATATCTTTGGAAGATGAGTCAATAGGTGTGCAAGATGCTGATACCTACAAGAATATGTCACGATGAAGTGCCATCTTGTAAGGTATGATTTGATTTAATATGATGTTTTGATTTCTTGAATAATATATGGATAATGTAGGGATACTCGAACAAGAGGTTTAAATACAAGTACAACTAGCATTCATGTGGTAGATGGAAGAAGCATGATGAGAAAGAAGTAGTCATATAACGAAGGTTCCATATATGAAGAAGGCCACTTTCCATGAAGAAATGAATGACATGATTAACTAAGGAGGAAAGTGATCAATGGCTATTTCCCTTCAGGGAAGAAGCTCAACCGATTTTCATGACATCAAGAAAATAATTTGATCAAGAAGCTGAAGGACCCACGAAGAAGAAGTTGCTAATAGAAGAGTCCCTATCTAAGATGGAGCTCTGATAGATCCCTAATTAAGGGGGAGTCTGGATTGAGTCACTCCTGATTAAAAGGGAATGATAGATGTGCTTTTCCATTTCATGTGTCATGCACTAGACCAGGACTAACAACTGTAAGTTTGAGTGAAGGCCATGAATGGAAATGTAGACACATGTTCAGCACAACATTCTTCTCTTCACCTGGAAGAAAGAATGGATGATTGGGTAATCATCTTGCATCCGATGCTATTTGAGGATGTGTAGGGAATCCAAGACAAGAGTAGGAAAGAGGACTGATATGCATTGAGGGTTGGGAACCCTAGGTAAGAATAGTCCTAGAAGGTCATACTCAGTGAACACCTGGGTGGGTATGTACCTTGAGAGACAATGATGAAGGTGTCTATAATCATTGGTATTGCCAATATTGTGCTCTGATATAATGAGAGATAGAGCTGTTAGTCAAGGCCTTGCTGTGAAAACAATGTTGGTTACTATGATGCTATACAGATAAGTTGCTAGTCCAATTCTTCTTATGACAAATTATTCAGATTGAGAATGACAAGTACCATTATGAATACCTCCTTAGTTAAAAGGGAGTGTTGAATAAAGTGTAACTAGGTTCGGTATTCATAACAAATTGTAATTATTATTTTATGTAAAGAAGAAACAAATATATTTATTGTATTCCTTGCATCATGAGTTTCATGAGCAAGAAGTTCTTTTCATAGGTAAAATAATTCTTCTTGATGGCTTTAGGGATTTGTCATCTTGTCATAAATATATAATTCGGAGTCTATGAAGTGTTGTTACACTTGTAAGAGTCCTCCAGAATAGAAAAGCATAGTCATCCTCACAACATCAATATATATATATATGCTCAAACTTCATTTCGACTTCAATAAATGGAGACACAACCTTTGGAGAATGCCATATATATATATACTTAGAAAAAATGACACGTCGGTTCATAAGGATAGGTCGAATTAAATGTATGACCCAAAAACTATAAATAGGAGCCTGTACCTTCGCATTTACATAACAAGCAGACTTGACATAGTTCTGAAATTTCGGATGAGTACAGGATAGAAAAATGTAGACTACACAGAAACGTTCTCGACATATTCTTTGTGTTTCTTGGTGATCTAGGCAGCAAGAAGATCGGCTATTATAGTGACCACAATGCAAATTAGTTTGGATGATATTACAATAATATTCTCCTTGCTGTCTCAAGATTATACTGACTAGAATGTGGATGGACAATGGAGCTCAATAAAACTCGATGATAGTAGGTGCTATAGTAATATGATCAGTGATGAAAAAATTTACATGATGAAGGAATGATGAGGCCAAAGTTCAGTGATAAATCACAACGTCGGAATGCTGCAGTGATCATGTTTTGATGCCATGAAGAAATCGAAGAATCAAGAGAAGAAGGATGACTGCGTCTTGGTCTAGGAATGGAAATATAGGTCAAGGGTCTTGATTATGGTCTTCGTCAATTGGAATCTCTATTAGAATAATTTATGCGGGTCCCTCTCAAAATGTGAGAGGCTTTGGCCCTGGCAGAAAGCCAATATCTTGTGTTCTTGTCTCTTTTGTTTTGGTAACTATTTGATGAATTGAAAAGACACACTCTAATAATAACAAGTGAAGAATTGTGCTAATAAGAAAAGTTGAAAACACCTCACAAATAGTTATCATGACTAGAAGAATCTCAATTTCCCTATATTATTCAACAGTAGCACCACTCTAGAAGGAAATTCGTCACTTGGTTTTGGTTTCTAGAAGCTCCAACATGGATTTGTCTTGGCCAAATTCCACCCATCTTGCATGTGTGGACCTCCAACATCAAATCAAGTGAAAAGTGTAGTAGTTTTGACCAGTCAACTTCAAATGCGTTTTTTGAGCAAATGAAAGCGAATTTCGGAAAACCAAAACATGGGTTTTATTTGGCACAAACCAATTTAAGCTATAAATGAACAATTTTCTCAATTTTTTTTACCATTTCAGTTATTTTCTAAGTTCTTTGGAACCTTATTTTGCAGATTATGTGGATATACAATTTTTCAAATTTAACAAAAAGCCTGAATGAGTTGTTCTTTAGAAAATTCGTGGCATAGAGATAAGTTTGATTAGATCTGGGCTGATATTTGATCTAGAGATCCATAAATTTGATTTTATTTGATCTCATGACCAAAATCAAGTAAGAAAATTATGAGTTTGCTAATTCTCTCAGAATTCTATAAATTGTAGTCTCTTTGATGAGAGGGGGGATGATCAGAGATGTCAAGAATGATCTTAAATTGTAATTGTTGCTTCTTATTGAAGGAGAAGAACTCTATTTTTTTCATTTAGTGTAATTTAATATGTCATGGCTATGAACGAAATTGGTGATTTAAATCTCTTCTCTTGATTTGAGTTTTCAACACCTTGCAGTCCTTAGGAGGCCCCTCCTGGAGATATGTGAGAATAATATAGATGTTTTTCATTTCTTTCATATTCTCATGAATGGTTTGTTTTACATAGCTTACCTTTTTATGCTTATCATTGATTAAAAACTATTGTTTTCCATATGTTAAATGTTTATGCTTTCTTAGATTAAAATGTTCATGATTCCATAGATTAAAGTTTGTAAGTTTTAGAACAAAATCTCCATGATTTCATAGGCTAAAATCTCATGTTTTCGTAGATCAATAATATTTATGTTTTATTTTCTAGTTTGACATTAATTTCCTTTCCAAAAACTTAGTACTTTCATAATTTATATTAAATAATCTAATTTCATTTTCAAGTTTCCAATTCATTTCAATTATGCATAAATATTGAAAGCTAATCTACTAACAGATAAGGTGTAGTGTACTTCGCAATCTCACGTACCCAGATTGACATATAAATGCAAGTAATTTAATAGTCAATTAAATTACCCAACATTTACCTAAATCATGATTCTGGAAAGTTACAAGTAGTTTTGGGTAGTGGTTTGGAGACTAGCCTGGAAAAGTGGCTCAGATATCGGAATCGCTAGAAGTGAACTGAGAGATTTAGGTCATAACCTCATGGAATTAGGCTTATGAGTGTGGTTATAGCCTCATTATTGAATGCATGGTGTTTTGTGGGTGCAGTTGGGGTTAAAATTGTGAAAAAAACAGTTCCAACTCAGGATTTGGTCATTAGAGGTTAAGGATTGACTTCTGGATGATTTAGTGTTCCTGAGATATGTCTGTAAGTTGTTGGTGTGTCGACCCCACTTCCATAATTGGAACTTGGAGGTCAGGTCATGTGATAGTATCACTCAACCTCAAATTTACCCTAGGAGCTTGTAAAAGTGGGTAAATGTTGGGAGGTGTGGTTACATGTATAATGTCAACCCCGATGATCACATCGTGTTTATGCAATGCCGCCAACTCGAAGCCAATAATAAATGGCATGTGTCTATATAACTACAAGGACATGCGATAGAACAAGGTGATGACACATCATAAAGAGGTAATAAATCTCCTTCAATGTCTAAATTAAAAACACCCCATCAACATGTATTCCCGTAAATTGAAAATGAAAAAAATAAGATGGAGAACGATAACATAGTAGAAAACTTTCTTGATTGAGAAATTTAAATTTTTATGTTTGACGCCTCCCGAAATAAACATCACTGACAAGAACTAACAAATTACCACTGATCCTAGGGATCAATTTAGTGCTCAAAATTAAAAATGTGCAAGAGAGATCGAAACCTAAATGAATGGATAGATCTTGGCAATTTAAATCCAACAGAACTTGTTTCACTCAAAGCCAATATCGTATACTCCCAATATCGCATTCAGATTGATTTGGCAAACATCTAATTTTAAATTTTTTGAGTTGCAGGTACACCCAGTCAGTGGTCCGTACATTGACTAGGCATTTGACTTGGCACGTGACTGCATTTATGAGGACCTATGGCTGGATGACACTTGTCTTGTTATTATTGGTTGTGTTTGGTGTGATTTCATTGGTTGAGTGCTAGAACAATGAGAGAGAGCCACGTGGTCCAATTGGTGGCTGCCACGTAGCCTCCTCTTATTTGGAAAAAATTAGTTTATGGCCATATCAGGCCTCCATGGGATTCAAACAATGCACCTCTAGAGTGATAACACAATGCTCTACCACCCCACAACAAGTGTTTCTTAATAGCTATGAAAGATGGGTCATATATAAATTTTAATGGTGGCATGTTTGGGGGAAGTGTGATCTGAAAATGGGGCACTAAAGGTTTCTTGTGATGCTTATAAGAACCTCTCCCACTTGCAAAGCTTATATAGTCCCAAGATCTTAAGATTAACCAATTGTGGAATTAAAAAGTGCTTGAAAAAGGTGTATGCTGGTGTTCGTTTTTAACTGTTAATGTGCTTTAAGTTCACTTGCTTATACTGATATAAAATAAATATAACAGTAAATAAAACAACAAATAAGCAAACACATAAGACACCAATATAATATTGAGTTCACCCTAAACTCTTGGGCTACGTCTCCTTGAGCTCTAATCAACTCACTTAGGCTCTTTGGGATTACGACTTTAATCCTTTTACAAGCTCCATGCTCAACTCCATTGGTTTACAACTAAACCTATGGGTTTAGAATGCCATCTTACCCCTAGCTGTCCTCACTCTGCAGACAAATCTAGGCTTCTCTAGACTTGACTCCTTCAGTCAGTGCTTTGAGCTTCTTGAGCTTCTGGCTTCTCTGACTCCCTGATAATCCTCTTAACTGTCTCTGGAACTCCTTCTTCTGTCTTCAGTACACTCCGGACACCAACAACAACTTGATCATTTGATCTCTTTGCTGTTCTATAGCTTCATTACAGCTCCATGGCTCTTAGAATTCTGCTGTGAGCTCTCTGGCTTTGGCTTTGGCTCTAGCTCTTTGCTCTAGCTCTCACGAGCTTCTGGGTTTGCCCGACCTCCAAGTGACCCTGTGTCAGTTCTTCTCTCTATGTTATTTCTCTGCCTCTATGCACATTCTCAGCAATCTTCTACCTTTGTGCTCTCTATGTATATGTAACACATCGGTTACAACCCTCCATAATGGAAAACCCGATTGTTTCACCACAAGAATCTGTTTACAATGGAAAGGAACCGTCGGCATGGAAAACTTGATCGTTTTGCCTTCCTCTGGCCAAAATAGCCAAATAATGGAAATACACAGGAAAACTGGTGAAAACACATCATTGGAGCTTTTAACTGGATCTCAAAATGCATTCAATCACATCTATATCCCTCTCGGGTTTGTCCTGTCATCGCAAATCACGATCGCATAGGTGGGAGGTCAAAAAACCCAAATACAAAGGAACACATAGAAAATCCAAAAACTTGGACTTCAAATATTATAGAATCGCATCCATAATTCCCATCGGGTCCGCCTTCTATCAGCATATCGCAATCGCTTAGGCAGGAGGTCAAAACCGCAAAATACAGGGAATACAAAAAAAATCTGAATAAGCCAAATTTCAAATTTTATGCGTTCGTGCTTATAATTCCCATCGGGTCCGCGCCTTTATTGCTTATCGAAATCGCATGTAAGGACCCTTTGTATCGGGGATCCACTGATCGCCCGATTGTCGATCACCCTGATCAAATCCTGATCGTTGATCTTGCTCATCAATTCGACGGTTGGCATGCAATTGCACATTGGCCCATTGTTTTATCGCATATCACAATATCACTGTCGCAACAGCCCTAGGGGTCTTCCCTTTGGTCATGTCGATCGCCGATTTTCCGATCAGATTTTGATCGTTGATCCGCGACCTCTAATCCGATGGCTCACAGTCCATTTCGGGCACATAACTTACACGAGGATTAACCACTCGAAAAAGAAGTTTCCTCTCTCCTCCTCAGTGCCATGCGTTAATCAATGTATGGAATCAGGCGGAGCCTGTCCAATATTGCTTACTGCTTGAAGCTCGCTTGAGATACCGCTTACTGCCTTCCTTTCGAAACTCAAAGGTTTTAGCCTATTTTCTATAAATTCTTTGGGTCCATCTGGACACTACTGCCCACGTGCTTTATCTGAATTTCAATGTGAACGCACTTTATAAAGGTTTAGCGCTTAACAAGGGTTTTTAGCACATAAGGCTAATATTAACCCTTTAGGCCACATTTAATAAGAAATGCCTCCTTTTCTAAGGACAATGGCAAACTTCTTTTTGTGATAACTTCTTGATTCAAAGTTCGTTTTGGCCCATTCAAATTGCATTGGATTCAGAATGAAACAATCTATGCAATAAGACTATTTCCAAGAGCATCCCTTAACTTTCATTTTCCTTTATGAGGAGCACTTTAGACTTAGGAGTCTATTTTAGATCCATTTTGGATCACACCTTCCCATTAAAAGAACTTTTGGTCTCCAAAAGACTGTCATATTGATTTGAACAGTAAATGAGAGTAACAACACCCTCTTCTCTCAACCTCCCTATACTTGCCTTGCATAGTGGCTCTGAACCAAAGCCTTTGACCACTTTCCTTCCTGGATGTGCTAGTCCTCCTGGGAAGAACTGTTTTCCTCCTTGACTTCATGCAGAACTCTTGCTGAGATGGTCACAGAAGGTAGTTTGAACTTCTCTTCCTTGATCATTGATCCAAGGTGGCTCAAGTAAATGTGAAGTTACATCTGCTTCACAAAAACTTTCATTTGTACCTGTTTGACATGCTGTCAACAACAACTGTTAACAACAACAAAAGTACAAATAACAATTGGATGGCCTAAAATCCTGCTCCAACAAAAGAAACAGATTTCACATCTTGTGAACACCCCCATGTATTTACATTTACATACAAATGATGGACTAGATAACAAGCCCACAAAACATGCCTTTAAAACAAATGACCCTTCAAGTCAAGCATGTCTTCTCATCTTTTCTACATGCTTTTCCAAAGATGAAACACTTCATCATTATCCCCATCTTGGAGAGAAAATCAACTTTTCTCAAGTCAATATTACATGCATGTTTAAAACAAAGCAATCAACCCTTGAAGTTAATTACACATACATGTTCAAATACAAGGAAATAATCAACATCCTTGTGTTCATGCACATCATTCTCATGCACACATTTCATATTTCAACTTTTGCTTAAGCACACTGTACTTTCAAAGCTGAAATGAATATAATGTTGCAACAATAAAGTGAGTCTCCTACTCAACTTTTCCATTCACCTTCTTGGTAAAATCTTGCAACTTGCATTCCATTAACAAATAAAAGCAAATAGATGCATCAAATCAAAAGACATGCAATCTTTAATTGGATAAGAACTCTAACCATTTCTTACCAATCCATTTCAAAGGTGCTACCTTTGTTTGCACATCAGCATCAACATGTGAATCATCCTGAAACACATCAATCATGGAATCTTCCTTTCCATTCCTGCCATTCTCTCTTTCCACCTTCTTCAACTTTTGTGGAAGCATTGTTGGATTCAGAGTCCAACACCTTTCAACAATGTGTCCTTGCTTGTGGCAGTAAGTGCAACACATGTGCATCCTCTTGACAGTATGATTTTCCTTGTCTAATGGACCTTTGGCTTCTTGCTTATTTTCCTTCAAAAGTTTCCTGTATGTGGCCATTCTCTTCCAACATCTAGAAACATTATGGTTATCCAAACCACAAAAGAAACATGCAATTCTTTTCCCATACTTATATGGAAATTTATCATGCTGAACATAATCAAAAGGAATATGATTAGAACCAGATTTATACCTTTCTCTTTCACCTTTATTGCCTTCTTGAGGAGGTGAATTGAATGAAAAAGTAGCTCCCTTTGGAACACCATCAATATCTTCAAGGCTGTCAGAGTTTCCACAATTCTCTGGTTCAAGTGTATGCTAATATACACCTTCTTTCTGCAAGGTATGCTTCACACCATTGCATTCCCTAATAATACAATCTTCACAATCTTGAGGTAGAAGACCTGAAATGAAACTCCTTCTCGGAGCTATTCCAATGGTCTTCATGGAAACCTTGGAACTTTCTCCATAAGCTTGTCCATAGCCAAGACCCAAATACTTATGCCTTTCCTCAACCATTATTGGCTCAACAATACCCTGTGCATGTTTACCCAAGCCTTTTCCTTCATAGCCCATCTTGGAAATTACCTTGGAACCTATGCCTCTGGTATGTTTTTCAAAAGAACCAATATAAGCATTCTTGAAGAATTTGAAGACAAACAGGAATTGTTTACCTCTTCTTCAAGATGATACTTGACTAAGGCTTCTTTGGCAACAAAGAGCTGTGTCTCCAACTCATACATCCTTTTCAGGTTCAAATTTGTAATATGAAGTTGCCTCTCCATTTCCTACAATTTGTCAAAAAGAAACTAGTTCTCTTCCTCCAGGGAATTCAACTGCTCTCTAATTATGTAGCTCTTCCTTCCATCGTCATACATTTATCTCACCTTGTCCATCATGATGAAAAATATTTCTTCATGTCTCCATCAAATAATCTTATGATGAAGGAGGAATTTGAGGACTCACTTGTAGAAGTTGTCATTATCAAAATGAACAAAATAACTTCAAACAATATTAACAAAGAACTTATTCAAGCATCCTTTTGCAACAAACCTCTTGTGCTTCAAGGATTTCCTTAAGGTCCTTTGGGATAAGAAGAATGCCTTCAACCCTTCTTCCTTCTTGTCCTCTCCTGGACTAAGCTATCAATAACTTTCCCTTCACCTCTGCAAACTCAAACAATAGTCAGTCTGCAAACAAGCATATAATAAATCTCTGACTGTTTAAACACCTTTCAGACAAGCAATCTTTGCTCCGTGAATCAAGCATTCTGATCTGATACCGCTTGCTCTGGTATAACCAACTTTGATATCACCTTCTTTGAAGGTGGGGTTAATCAAACTTAAGCTCTGATACCACCTGATTTTATAATGGGGCACTAAAGGCTTCTTGTCATGCTTATAAGAACCTCTCCCACTTCCAAATCTTATATATTCCCAAGACCTTATGATTAAGCAATTGTGGAATTAAAAAGTGCTTGAAAAAGGTGCATGCTAGTGTTTGTTTTTAACTGTTAATGTGCTTTAAGTTCACTTGCTTATGCTGATATAAAATACATATAACAGTAAATAAAACAACAAATAAGCAAACACATAAGACACCAATATAATATGGAGTTCACCCAAAACTCTTGGGCTACGTCTCCTTGAGCTCTAATGAACTCGCTTAGGCTCTTATGGCTTTAATTCTTTTACAAGCTCCATGCTCAACTCCATTGGTTTACAACTAAACCTATGGGTTTATAATGCCATCTTACCCCTGGCTGTCCTCACTCTGCAGACAGATCTAGGCTTCTCTAGACTTGACTCCTTCAGTTAGTGCTCTAAGCTTCTTGAGTTCTGGCTTCTCTGACTCCCTCAGAATCCTCTTAACTATCTATGGAACTCCTTCTTCTGTCTTCAGCACACTCTAGACACCAACAACAACTTGATCATTTGATCTCTTTGCTGTTCTGCAGCTTCATTACAACTCCATGGCTTGTAGAAGTATGCTGTGAGCTCTCTAGCTCTGGCTCTCACGAGCTTCTGGGTTTGCCTGACCTCCAAGCAACCCTCTGTCAATTCTGCTCTCTGTGTTATCTCTCAGCCTCTACACGCATTCTCAGCAATCTTCTGCCTCTGTGGTCTTTGTGTATATGTAAGACATCGGTTACAACCCTCCATAATGGAAAATCCGACTGTTTCACCACAAGAATCCATTTACAATGGAAAGGAACCGTCAGTGTGGGAAACCCGGTCATTTTGCTTTCCTTTCGCCGAAATAGTCAGATAATGGAAATACACAGGAAAACTGGCGAAAACACATCATTGGAGCATTTAATTGGATCTCAAAATGCATTCAATTGCATCTATATCACTTTCGGGTCCATTTTGTCATTGCAAATTGCGATCACACAGGTGGGAGGTCAAAAAACCAAATACAAAGGAATACATAGAAAATCCAAAAATTCAGACTTCAAATATTATAGAATCGCGTCCATAATTCCCATCGGGTTTGCCTTTTATCGGCATATCACAATCGCTTATGCGGGAGGTTAAAACCTCAATATACGGGAAATATAAAGAAAATTCGAATAAACCAGATTTCAAATTTTATGCATTCGTGCTGATAATTCCCATCGGGTCCACCCCTTTATCTCTTATCGCAATCGCAAGTCGCAATTGCATGTAATGGCCCTTTGTATCGGGAATCCGCCGATTGCCCAATCGCCGATCACCCCAATCAAATCTTGACCGTTGATCCTGCTCATCGATTCGACGGTTGGCTTGCGATCGCACATCGACCCATTGCTTTATCACATATCACAATATCATTGTCGCAACAGCCCTGGGGGTCTTCCCTTTGGTCATGCTAATCGCCGATCTGTAGATCAGATCTTGAACGTTGATTCGCGACCTCTAATCCGACGGTTGACAGTCCATTTCGGGCGCATAACTTACATGGGGATTAACCGCCCGAAAAAGTGGTTTCCTCTCTCCTCCACCATGCCATGCATCAGTTAATGTATGGAATCAAGCAGAGCCTGTCCAATATCGCTTACTACTTGAAGCCTGCCTGAAATACCACTTACTGCCTTTCTTTCAGAACTCAAAGATTTTAGCCTATTTTCTATAAATTCTTCGGGTCTTTTTGGCCACTACTGCCCACGTACTTTATCCTAATTTCAATGCGAACACACTTTATAAAGGTTTAGTGCTTAATAAGGGTTTTTAGCACATAAGGCTAATATTAACCCTTTAGGCCACATTTAATAAGAAATGCCTCCTTTTCTAAGGACAATGGAAAACTTCTTTTTACGATAACTTCTTCATCCAAAGTCTGTTTTGGCCCGTTCAAACTGCATTGGATTCAAAATGAAACAATATATGCAATAAGATTATTTCCAAGAGCATCCCTTGACTTTCATTTTCCTCTGTGAGGAATGCTTTAGACTTAGGAGTCTATTCTATCCACTTTGGATCAAAGTGCCAGGCTAAGCCCTAGCCCCTAGCCACCCATTGCCCACAGGATTGTAGACAAAGGGGCCAAGGGGCTAGGCCTTAGCCTGGTGTTTGGGGGAAGGTCCAAGCTAAGCCCTAGCCCTTGGCCACCCCAACGGCCATGGGACCATAGGCGGAGGGGCCAAGGAGCTAGGCCTTAGCTCGACCCATGGCCACTACACCAAAGGCATGTCATGCGGAAAGAGTTAATCTTGCGGACAAAACCAACCTCCCTAGAAGCCTAAGACTTTCTAGTGACAAACAAGACAATTAAGAGCGATCCTTCTCTAAACATGCATTTAACATACAAGAAATCAAGTGTTTAGATCCTACCTGTAGTCCAACGCTGTTGTAGTAGTCCAGCCTCGTCGATCTGGATGAGCTCCTCCTTAACTTCGAAACCTGCATTCACTAACAATCAAACGATTACATAGCACCTGAATATCTCATAAAATAAAACATATTCAACATACAGA
>APFE030925846.1:64863-91235 GCA_000404065.3 Pinus taeda | reverse complement strand
CTTTCTTGAAGTTTGACATGGAGAGCAGAGGTATAAGGCTTGCCAAGGAGGATAGTATGACTGTTGATGGAGCCATACTAACTGCAGATAGTCATGGTGACAAATTTTAGTGTAACAAGGCATATCACCGTTGGAGCCCAACATTCAAGTTCAGAAGCATAAGAAAAGGGCCTAGCCCTAAGGGCCAACCCCAAGGCCACATGAAATACCATAGAAGCAGGAGCGCACACAGAGTAAGGGGGCTAGCCCCAGGTCACTGGGATCCACTGTGACTCGGAGCACAACAAAATCGAAGGGTGTATAGTTAGGCCCTAGAATGTCGACCCGCAATGTTGTCACATGTGCCTATGTGACCGAAATTTTCATTTTTCCCAAATTCCATGGCTAGTCATCCTACAATTCGACCCAAATCTAGCTTGAGCGTCTCAAACCTGGAACCGACATAAATTTGTCAATTTTTGGCCAAATGATGTGCAGAAAGAACCCATATGGGGGTTTTTGATAGTTTTGGATCCATTAGAAATATCAATTATGTTGTTTAAGCATTGTAAATCCATGTGACCACATTTTTTAACACTTAATAAAAGAGGCCCTCCATTGGAAGCTGAAGTAGGAGATGTAGCCAAGGAGAGGGGTGAAATCCTTTATCATGTTTTATGTTATGTGTTTTAGATATGGTTATTTGTCTCTGTTTGTCTGTTAAAATTGTTTAAAAATCACTTGGTAATGTGTTTAGTAACTTGATCCATTACCCAAAATACATATAAAAATTTACTTGCAATTTTTATATCACCTTCAGTTTTCAATTACAAATCACCCAACCACCAATAGGATACCCCATTAAATACCAAGAGATGGCAGCTGAAAATAGAAACTCATCGATGTAATATTGAGCTAAGTACCCAAAAATGTATAACTAGTTAGAATAAGTCCATTGAGGACTTGCCAATACAAGGAGACCCAAACAAGATAAACATAACCACCTCTAGAAAAAAAACTATATCACCCCAACTAATGCATGATATGTAACAAGAAAATACAAAGCGATATAACCAGGATCCCCGTCATATAATGACAACTAGACCGCTCACATACGAGAAGATAATTTGCAAAAAAAAACTCATAGATACAATGTGGTCATGGGTCATCCCAATTTGCCAAGATCTAAACCATATGCACCTGATGCCCTAGACATCCTAGTTGCTCCCATTTTGATTCTCCATGTTTATGAAGATACGTTCTTGTGTCCCAGTGAGGCATCTAAAGGTTTTCACAAGGGATACAAGTAATATTTTAACATTTGATTAAAGGGTCGTAACATATTTCTATTGTATTAATGAGGTGGATAAAGGTCTTTATAAGATGTGAATTTGTTACGAAATTTTATGTAATACTTAGTTTGATAGGTTTCTCGAATGACATTGAATGCATGAAGAAGTATATGCAGATTTGATAATGAGAAGTGGAATATAACATTAAGAAGTTTCACTATGAGGATTTAAAGAAGCACAATTTCATACTTTCATTTCTCATGCCACTTGGATGTTTATTTTGATTGCATTATGTTCATTATAGATGGCCTAATTTCAAGGTCACATTTTCCTAACCTTTCCTAACGGAAAATTTCACAATTCCTCCACTCCTTAACTATCTATTTCTATTCTACTTTTACATACGTAAGCTCATGCCTACTAACGATGGAATCCTGAAATAACACATATCAATATTTAATATTATTAGCTAGATAATTTAATTATATATATATATATATATATATATATATATATTATATATATAATATATAACTATAATATATATATATATATATATATAATATATATATTCGTTAACAAATATAACATAGTAAGTCTTAAAAATGATTTATCTTGATTTGAGTCTATGGTGATATTAATTTTCATTGTTGGTGGTAAGTGTTGGGACCCATCCCATGCATTGAGAGTTGACTTATTATGAATAAAAAGAGACATAATGGAACCTTTAAAGGACATGCATATTATTATAACTCGCGAGCTTATTGAATTTCTAGATATGTTTTCAAACAATTCCAACTATTAATACCTTGGTCATGGAACTTCACACTATTGTTGTTATCATATTGTTTTCATCATTGACTAGTTAGGTCTTTTAATTGTAGTTGTTCCCTTTCTCTCATGTGTATAAAAAAGAGACCTAGTTTTATAGATATTATCATCTTATGCATTTAATGTATTGTAAAATAACATTTCCCTTAAAAGAGGCTTATCATTTAATTATTTATCTTTCTCAAGGCATGAAATCACTCATTTCTTTTATTTGTGTTCTATTTAAGATGTTTGGTCCAACAAGTTTGGAATTAAAATGGACAATCCTTGAGTTTTTCTCCTTCAAATGAGTAATCATAACACTTTTCACTCCAAACTTTTTTAGGGAATTTTCAGGGTACAAACCTCTCAAGGTATAAAGAGGACACATAAAAGTATCTTGGGTAAAAATTCAAATTTTGTTTCACTATACTTTTGGAGTTATCCATTGTGGATGTAAGGGTTGTGATTAAATAGTCTCAAACAATTATATTCATTGAAATAGTTATATATGAAGCTAGCAAGCTCCAAATTAAGTACCACCCAAAGGGGTTGAATTTAATGGTGGAAAGCGAGGTGTTTTTCACTAATGGGCAAGGTTCAATTCCCATGAGGGATTCCTTGGAGCCATGGGGGAACCTTGAGGTAGTGATAGAACATGTGGTTACACCCAAAGAGACCATATTAAATGGTTTGATGACCCGTGCACACATAAGTGGATCAAAGCCCACCCTCATGTCCTCCTTTTTAAAAAAACTCTATGGCCCCGAGGAGTAAAAAGTGTTCAAGTACTCATGGGGTATTGTTCATATAACAAAAAATAGAGTAGAGATGTATGGAATCTACCAAGGACTTTTTTTAGCTGAATAACATCAAGTGGATAGATTTATGGTCATGGGAGATTCTCTCCTAATCTCGCATCATCTAGTCAAATCCTACCTCTCAAAGGAGAAATATATGGAAAACATCATGAAAAGAATCAGGAAATTTGTGGAAGATATCCCATCCAAAGTATATTTCCGTGTCCTTAGAGAATTCAATAGAGAAGCAGACAAGTATGCTAACAAGGGGTGTAAATTGAAGAGAGTTGAATTAAGGACTAATGACCAAATCAAGCATGTTATAATTCCCTAATGGCGGATGAAGTCTATTAAAAAAATTCCTAGTAGTGTTATGTGTTGTAAATTTTATGTTTTGTTAGGGAAGTTTTGTAAGATATTCACCAACAAAACCCCTCTTTTTGTTGCTCAGATATATTTTCCTTAGGAAAATCATGCATTCCTATCGGAAAGGAGAAAATAATAAGCCATTTTTTTATGAATTAGCTTTGTAATGTCTAATGTATTTGTTGTGAACCAAGCACATAATAACATAATACAAATACTCTTTCTTGTTTAAAAAAGAATAAGCTCCAAATCAAGTACATCAATTGTAAATATAGACCAAGGTATTTAAGGTCTAAATTTTAGACCTTGAAGCGAAGTATTGGTGACGTGGAAATTCGTAAAAGTTTACTCTCTTGAAATAGAGAAAAAAAAAAACAAGTTCTAATAATGTTGTTGTAACTTTTTGTTGGAAGGTCCAAATTGAATAAGATGGGTGAGAGGTTGAAGTTAACACCTCAAAGTACATCTTACAAAAATTCAGCAATAGAGATTTAAAATTGGTGAAGTTGTAACAGATCGCATGTTGGGCTATAAGACTATCCCCAAATATGGATTGAAAGGGTATGTTAAATTGAAACTTTCATAACCTTTTATTGGAAGATCTATTTGGGGTTTATTCAAAAAGTGTGATAAAGAGAGAAGAAGGAGAAATATAGATAAATATTATTTTTCTCTCATATTGTTTCATTCAGATAGTTTTTGGCTAAAAAACTATGCCAAGCACCAATTATTTTTTGTTGTTGTTGTTGTTAGAGGTTTTGATTCAAATTAGTCCCTATTTAATAAATGGTATGACAATACCTTTTAGGTTATTAATCAAAAGGCTAGCTTCTAGCTAAGGCAAATGAAAAATTGGATTAAGTGAGGTGCTATGAGGAAAAAGAGAAGATACAACAGATTTTACAACAACCATTGAATACTTTCAAACCTGTTATTGCAAAAAATGCAGTGGAATAATATTCGAAAGGTACTCGAACATAACAAAAACTTGAATTGTATGAAATATCGACAATAATCTAACCATTCATTTAGAGCTATGATAAAAACAAAATAATATTACCATAAATCTCGGTGTTTAACACAACCTTGCCAGAAGTTAGGGAAATTGCTTCTCAATTTGGCCTCTTAGGGATATTTCACATAAATTGAAATAATTATTGAGATTAAAAACAAAGTGTAAACTCAAAAAATAACACTAATAGAGAAGATACACATTTCCAATAACTGAAAGAAGAACCTCTTGATTAAAATCATAGAAGTATTATCTTCGGATACAAAAATATGCTTTGACTCTCAAAATTTGAACCATTTCTTTAAGTTATTCTTTGGTTTCTATACAAAAACATTACAACAAATTATTGTTGCAAAAACAACTTTGTAGGAATAAACTCATAAAAATAAAAATAGATTACAAAGTCTAATAAATTTCATTTTCTTTTCCTCTTTCCAATTGGATTTTGTTGATGGAATCGAGAAGATCTAGGAGTGAATTTAGATAACTAATCCCAATCTAAGCCTACTTGAAATCTATATGACATCATATTTTTGCAATCAATATCCAAATATGTGAATTTTGGATACATGGAAGTAGTTGAAAATATGAATGTTACTAGAAAATGAAAGTAAAAATCATCCATCAACTTATCTACTATGGTTGGCACCTTCAATGTTCCACTTGTGTTTGAAAATTTGTTGGAATCTACCCTAGTTTTTAGTAAAGTCTCCTTATTTGCATCAGGAGACATCACACTACCATTCTAATTCCAACAGGAGGGTAAACCCATTTCCTTCAAAACATTTAAACTATAATTAAAGGAACCAACTTCCTATTTAGTAAGACTACATTTATCTTGATCCTGTTGTATGAAATTCCTCTTAGTAAACACTTTATTAACTTCCATAATTACATATGTTTCGTCATCCATACCCATAATCATTAACTATTATTAGTTTCTTCTATTGGGAAACTATACCATTCTAGTAATAATCTAGATTTTTCTCCTAATTCCCTTTGAATCCTATCAACTACGTGTTCAGTCTAGTTGACTAGTTCTGCCTCCTCTTCAATGATCCTGATGGATCCCCACATCTCTAAAATATTGGCCAGTATGCATCCCCATATATTTTTCCTTGCCTCATCCAAGGAATATGTTTCCACTAGTTGATTCTTCAACCAATCTATTTGTTTTTGTAATCTTGCCTTTAAATCCTAATCAATGTGAATAGTTGAATTTTTGTCAACTAGTTCCTCCCTGAGATTATTTATCTCAAAATTCTTTAATGTGAGTATTTACTTGAGGTTTTCAATTTTAATATCCTTAATACTCAAGGCTAACAATATTTCAACAAGCTTCTCTAAAGGATCAACCTTTTTGGTTGATGGTGACGAAGAAGTTGTTGCACAAACATGTTCAAACTCTTCCTTTATGATAATTTCAATAGGTTGTGCATAGTTTTCAAGCTACTTATTATGTTCAACTAGTATAAACATAATTTTTCTTTTTCTTTTTATGTGACTTCTAATTCAGAAGTTTGAACATGCTCAATTACTGGAATTCTAAACTTTCTGTATTTGAATATCAATGTCCTTGGATTTAATCAAAGCATGTGTAGCAATCACTACAACAAATCCCTATGATTAGCTCTTTTTTTCTTCCTAGGACTATTTTAGTGTATTTTTCTCCTATTTTTTGAAAAAATCAGGCTATTTATCGGGATGACACTATTTTTGGCATTCTTGAGTCAGCCAAAACATTTGGGCAATAATAGTGCCCGAAGTAATGCCTAAAATAGCGCCATAAATTTTCCCAGAAATAGAGCTAGTGATAACACCATATTTAGCTCCCTTTTTGGCACCTAAATTACCACCATGGTTAGTTCCCCTTTTTGAGTTGGATTTGGCTAGATGTGCCTAAATAGTTAATTAATTGAGGTGTTGGGGGTTAAATGGATAGGGGATTTGAGGATTATGGGATTTAGGGATTTGGGGTATAAGGATTAAAGGATTAGGGGTTAGGGTTTAAGAGATTAAGGGTCAAGAGCTAAGAGATTTGGTGCTTTACAGGTTAGGTAGTTTAATGGTTAATGGATTAGGGATTATGGGTTAAGGGATTAATGTTTAAATAATGGCTGGGGTATATGGGTTTATGGATTAAGGGATCAGGGCTTAAGTGTTTAGGGGTCGATGGCTTAAGGGTTAGGGGATTTATGGATTTTTCATTAAGGGATTAATGGATTAAGGGTACTTTAGGAATTAGGGCTTAAGGATTTAAAGGTCAATGCAGTATTAGGGGTTAAGGGATTTAGGGCTTTATCATAACTCTCTTTAAATTTAATGGAACATATTCCAACCCACCCATCACTAATGTCATCCACCGATGCCACACGGTGAGCAGTAGTGGGCCAACATTGAAATGTCTTCAAACTATTCTGGTATGCGTCCAAAATTGACATGGTTAGACTAGACACATGCCTTAACAATATGCAAGGTTTTAAATATTCATGGATGCTTAATGTCCTCACATAATATTTGAGATCATCCATGTTTGCATCAACGTTCATCATGTAGTCTCATTGTCATCATTTGTAATTCCCATATATGGAATCTTTGTTGAAACTCTCTTGAAATGTCATGGAATGTCTTCCAACATGACCATCACCAATGTCATCCATTGACGCCGCACAATGAGTAGTGAATGGTGCCAATGTTGAAATTTCTTCAAACTGTTCCTGTATGCATCAAAATTTGACATGGTTAGAGTAGACACATGCCTTGACGGTATACGAAGGTTTCAAGACTCAAGGATGCGTGAAATCCTCACATAATCTTTGAGATCATCCACGTTTGCAATAATGTTCATCATGCGATATTGTTGTCATCATTCCTCATTCCCATCTACAAAATATTTGTCGAAACTCTCTTGAAATGTATTCCAATATGCCCATCACCAATGTCATCCACCAACGCCACATAGTGAGTAGTGAATGGGGTTTCTTATACATGTCGAAATTTGACATGGTTAGACTAGGCACATGCCTTGACAGTATGCAAGGGTTTCAAGATTCAGGGATGGGTGACATCTTAACATAATATTTGAGATTGTCCATTTGCATCAAGGTTCATCATGTAGTCCCATTATCATCATTCCTCATTCCCATCTCTAGAATATTTGTCGAAACTCTCTTGAAATGTCATGGAATGTCTTCCAACATGCTTATCGCTAATGTAATCCACTGATGCCACACGATGAGTAGTGAATGGGGCCAATGTTGAAATTTCTTCAAATTGTTCCTATATGCATCGGAATTTGACATGGTTAGACTAGGCACATGTGTTGACGATATGAAAGGGTTTTAAGACTAAGGGACATCATTCTTGATCATCATCGTTGCTATCATCACAATTTTCATTTCCATCGTGTTTAACATCCAATTTAGCTTTTTAGATTCTAGTTTGGCTTCCTATTAGGGATTAGAAGAAATAAGGGCTAATTAGGTATGATATATATGGATAAGAGATTATAATGATTAAGGGTTAAAGATTAGATATTTTAGAAGTGTGGGAATAAAATGGTTATGGGTTAACATTTTTAGAAATTAAGCTATTTTGTAATTAGGATCATTGGGGATTGGAGTATAATGGTTATAATTGGGGTCATAGGTTATACAACTAGCTAGAAGATAGGCACCAAAGTTATATGGATTTGGTGGATAAAAGTATGGGTTATTGGGTGTTATAATAATTGGATAGTGATTAAGGGTCATAAGGGTTTTAAAAACTAACAATTATATGTAATAAGCATTAAAGATGACACATATAAATGATTGGGAATTATAGGTATTAAGTGGGGGTGAGTAGTTATGGAGTTTATGGGTTACATAAGTTAATGGCAAGGGGGTTTAAGGCTCATAAACAAGTTATTGGTTAAATATTATATTAAATTAAGGGTTAGTAAAGTTGAGGGGTTAATTAGTAGGTATATATAAGTGGTTAGAGATTATAGGGTTTAGGTGTATCCTCAAAGTTTACTGTTACATGATTATGTTTCAGTTCCTTTACCGATTTGGATTAATTAAGGTTCTAGGAGTTGTTGTTACACACACATTTTCTTAAGCACGCGTTTCTTTTCCTAATCAGCCTAGATCTAGGAAATCCAATTATTCATGCAATTAATACATACCTCACCCTATCATAATATTGCATGATTAGACTGTTTTGACACCATTATTTTTTACAATTAAACCGATGTAATCGCTGTTGTTAGTAACAATATTACTTCATTATTATTATTATTTTTTCTTTATTTTTCATGTTGTTACATTCGAAGATCAATGCAATTATTTGGAAAGTCCTTTTGATTTAAAAGTTCTGAATTGATAATAAGGACGAGTAACTGTCGATAAATACAACACCTTGACATTCTCCCCTTAGAAATCATTTATGTGCGCTAAAGCAACTCTATAACAAGTTCCTAGTAGTGTTGAATAGTGTGATTGTGAGCAACTATGGGTGGAGTAATGGTCAAACAAAGTCCTGACTTTGTTAATGTGTTGTTACAATATCTAGAAGCATTGGAATTTTTTCGAAGGGCTAGATGACTGAGTTATTTTGAAAAATTACATGGTTTCAGTGAATTGTTCGCTTTATAATTTTCCCAAGCCTTAGTTGAACAAAACTCTGTGGTCAGGGGCTTTAGAACTGTTGTTAAAGAAGAAGTTATCGCAAAAGTGACATGACAACCTAGGATAGGAGAATGATGGTTCTTAAGGAAAGTAGCCAATCCTGAAGCTAAGGCCATATTCTTACAATAGGGAGAATAATTGAGGCCCAAGTGGAGGAGTTTTCATAGAACATCTCTTCCTCACCCTTGGGATTATGTAGCCCTTTTCATCCAAAAATTCATTACCTGTGAGGGTCTTTTTGGGATTATTTTATATTATCACTTTAAATCGTTGGAACACCCAAGGGCGAGGTAGTTTATTAATTTACCATACTACTTGTTGAAGTCATGACAACACATGACATAGGTTGTGAACGGGGAAAAACATCTAGAAACTTGTGTCACTAACCATGCAGTCATTAAATTAATCATCATGCATTCATTACAAATACAAGGGAGCTCACGACATGGTTTGATAATGATACCTTGTGCTGGTGCGAATGGGGAGCATGAAGAGAGTGTTGAAGAAACACTTAACGCTGAAACAACACCAAGTACTGAAGCAAAACCCAACACTGAAACACCACTTGTTGATGAAACTACTACATTTTCCAGGATAACTACAACTTCAGCCTCTAAGTGGAGTAGGGTTGATACACCTCCTATGATAGGTAGACGAAACCTTAAGAGGTGGAGTTCCATAAAATGGCCTCTAGTTCATCCTCACGATGAAAGGATGCATAAATAATATAAATTGTAGTGGTGCCTAGTGATTCATCATAGGAAAGATGAGGTGGGTGCTCAATTGTAGATGAAATGCCAGAGGAAGAAACTACTGGAACAACAACTGTGCTTGAAATTGGAGTTGAGGAAGTGAAAACCCCTGAAGGGACCGAGGGAGTATAAAAAAAGGTAAAAGTGTAGAAAAGGAAACTGGAAAGGCCAATTGGTGGAAGAACCCCAAGGAAAATGTTGCAAATAGCTATTATACAAGAAGAGACTCAAAAAACTACTTCCACAACTGAGGGGGAATGTGCTGATACAACTGGACTTGATGGGTTTGAGGAGAAATAAGACAAAGAAAAGTAGGAGAAGTTTGTAGAATAAGGCCCCTCTACATCTGAAATTTCAGCTATTAAACTAGAGCATGAACAAGAACTAGAGAAAAAGCAAGAGACAAAAGGACTTGTAACAGAAGAGAAGACAAAAGAAAAAGAGGTTGTTACTTCACCAGGTAAGACAAAAATTGACCCTCTCGTTCAAATTGAAAATCTAAGAAAGGAAGATGAGGATTTAAAGAAATAAATTGCCTTGGTTAAATAACAACTTCATTTTAAGAATGAAATTGGATTGGATATGTTGGCAGAGGCTGTAAAAATGGCATCATCAACTGTCTTAGAAAAACATTGTAAGGGATGCCAAGAAATCCTTGAGGAGGATGAAATCATGGAGAATATAATTGTTTTAGTTGGAATACAAGTGGGGGAACATGACAAAGAATTTCGACTTAATTTTCCATAAGAACCTGTTGATGACGTTGTTGTTACACAAGAACCATCAGTTGAAGCAAAGTATGAAGAAGAAAAACAATCTGCTAATCCATAAGAACTTGTTTATGATGTTGTTGTTACACAAGAACCAACAATTGAAATGAAGAAGACTGAAAATAAAAAGTCTGTTGTACTGCAAGAATCTATTGATGATGCTGATGTTACACAAGAGCTAGCAATTGAGATAAAGCAATAAGAGAATAAAATGGATCATAAGGAGGATGCTAAAACAACATCTGAAACATATCATGTTAAATTTGAAGATATGATGAGGGTAGAAAAGTAGAAGGTGAAATTAGCGCTCTTTCCAAAAGATGAAGTCATCTTCCTAAAGAAGCATGAGAAAATGGTCAATAAGCTTAAGAAGGAGCGAGTTGAAAAATTAAGAATTGAAGAATTTGTGAAAATTCAGAAGGAGAGGAATTAAGCAATGAAACATGTGAAGGAACATCAAGTATTGGTTAAGACGTTACAACAAGAAAAGTAGCTCATTATGAGCTTATTAATGGATTATTGTGCAGTAGAATTCCTTCTCCTTCTTATCCTTTATATTTGCAAGAAAACCATTATCTCTTCAATTAACATCCCTTAAGGAAAAACAACCATATAAGACCAGGAAGATAGAAGACATCTTGGAAACATTTAAAACTGCTAATTTCCCAGAACAAAATTCGTTGTGTGATTTGTACCTACATGATCTCAGTTGCTTTTGGGAACAATCATTCAATCTAACTCCCTATGTGGGATATGTACAACTTAGGGATTTTGTTTCTTTTATGGAAAATTAGATAGGCTGGAAAGCTTCCCATGATACTATAACAACTAATGAAGAACAGGTAAATCTGTTTATTATAGGAGAACCTAGAACAACTAAAGCTGTTGCACACAAATATAATAAAATATGGCAGTTTCCAGCCATTGAGACACTGCTGATGGACCATCAAGAATCAGTTCTACAGAGATGCTAGAGAAATACACAAGGAATGAGAATTAGAGCCTTGGAAGGAAGTGAGTTGATATGGGATCTTTCCCAACATGAATTGAAGAAGGGAGACCCCTGTTGTTATCAGAATTTTGAGCAAGCACTTTCCAGAGTTCATCAATATGTTGAATATAATAGGAGGAGTGGTGTAGGATGGAAGGACTCAGATTCAATTTCCCTCTTGTTTGGTTATCTACCTACCAATATTAGCATCCATATAATATTACTGATAAGATTTAGGAGGCATAATTGGTTATTTCTCAAGGATACAGGGTCAGAGGTGAAGACATGGTAGGGACTTACAACCTCACACAATTTCACTCTTAGCTCGTCAGGCATCAGTGACATGAGTTTGCATGAGGACATGCAAAAGCTTAAGCTAGGGGGAGATGTCGGGTCACGAAATTGTCAAATTTTCCTACTTATTTTCCTATTTCTTTTATCCATTTTTGACCAACAAGACCATATCTTATTACTGTAACAACCCTTATTCACCTAAGTATGCCTTTTTCACTTGCCACTTTATTAGTCCAATTCTACTTATAATTTGACATTATGACTAATGCCTTAGGTTTGTTTTTATCATAAAACTAATGTATGGGTTGTTTCAAGTTTGGATGGTGTGTCAAAGCTTTCTGCTATAGGATTACATTTTAGTTCCTATACCGATTTGGATTAATTAAGGTTCCGGTATTTGTTTTTTGTTACATAGACAATTGCTTTAGCACGTGCTGCCTTTCCTAATCAGACTGGATCTAGGAGTGCATCAAAGTCAAAAGAAACAACTCATCACTTGGAGATATTTGTGAAGCATCTAGATCATTTGGTTGAGATATTTTGTAATTCTATTTGTAATTAAAGGAAGTAGTTATAGTTTTACCCATTCCATGGAAAAAATGCGTAATTGTTAAGATATCGTTTTATTTTAAGATCACAAGAGAATCGAAAGATTCTCATGATAATATTATCATTGTAATTAATATTTATAAAAGAGAAGACTATTTCATGCGAGAGCTAGAGCGAAGAATTGAAGAATATGATTGGAAAGGGGAAACCCCATGGATATGTAATCCTGATACTTTTATTAATGCAATTCTCAGCTTTGTGGTTCAATAATATCTTCTGAGTAGTTTCTGTGTTTTTTAATGCACCAACCTTTGCAGAGGAGAAAGGTCGTCCTTATTAGCATAGATTACTTGTTAGTTATAGTGGAATACTTAATTGCAGAAATATTTTTCAGTTATGTGATTGATGTTACTGTTGTTGTTACAATTAATTCAATGTGTAATTTAATTAATTGTAGTAAGCTTTAGATGGTGTGACAAATTAAGTCCTGGACTGGTCCCTCAGTTTAGTGTGGTAGTGAATTACTTTCGTTGTTGTTACAGTTTGGATTGCACTTCCTTTTATGTGTGCGGATTGAATGAGTGATGGTTTTCAAGAGAGCTATGAGAGTGGTTGAATGAAAGATTGCATAAATATTTCTCAGTTATGTGATTGCTATTACTGCTGTTGTTACAATTAATTAATTGTAGTAAGTTTTGGATGGTGTGACAACTTAAGTCCTGGACGAGTCGCGCAATTTAGAGTGGCAGTGAATTATTTTCTTTGTTATTATAGTTTGGATTACAATTCCTTTTATGTGTGCAGATTGAATGAGTGATGGTTTTTATGAGTGTTGTGAGCGTGGTTGAATGACAGATTGTAGAAATATTTCTCAATTATGTGATTGTTTGTACCGCTGTTGTTAAAGTTAATTATGTGTAATTTAATTTATTGTAGTAATCTTTGGATAGTGTGACAACTTAAGTCTTGGACCAGTCCCTAAGTTTAGTGTGGTAGTGAATTATTTGCTTTGCTATTATAGTTTGGATTTCACTTCCTTTTATGTGTGCAGATTGAATGAGTGATGGTTTTCAGGAGTGTTGTGAGAGTGGTTGAATAACAAATTAGCTTATTCTACAATATTTCTTCGCATTGAATTTGTATGGAGTGTGTAACAACTTTGTTGATTGATGAGTGTGTGTGCGTGATGACTTTGGGTTGATATTATTTTATACTAGTCATCATCTACCTTAGCATAGATTTTGTGTGACAATCTTGTAAAAATTAAAGCCTATTTGGATCAATAACTAAATGTAAGTGTGGATCAACCAACATTAGAATGAAAAAAATATAAAAATAATTAAGTCAACAAAGTTGCTTATTCAAATCATAGTGAGATATGTGCATTAATATTTTATTAAATTTTATGTCTTCACAAACATATGTTGATACAAAATGAATGGAAGAAGCGTTCAAGTAATCCTAAACTTTTTTTGCCAATAATTCATACCATATATATAACACTTTAATAATTTTTCAATAGGTAATTTGTATTTGACACAAATAATACTGAAGTATTTCAAATTTTAGGTCATAAGAATCATCATTTTTTAAACATGGATTACAAATAATTTGGAAAATTTAGAAGTCTTTGCCATTAACATAATTTTTTGCAACAATGTCATCCAATGTATCATTGTCAATTTTCATATGATCTTTCATGTAGTCAATATTATCATCATCCTCATCTTGACTTTCATCATCATTGAAATATGACTGTAGACCATCCATATTGTTACCAGATGTATTTGGATCATCATTTTCTATAACATCCATATTGTTGTCATCCATAAAATCATCTAACTCTCTATTGTTGTCTTCTTGTCCATGAACATAACCATCTCCAACATCATCATGGATGTCAATTTATTCGATGTTCTCTAATCCCTCTCTCTCGCTTTGTTGGCCATCATTGTTTTTCTCAGTATCCATTATTGCATCATCAAATACATGTCTTAATCTTGGATCCTAATGTATGAAAAATATCCATTTCGGGTCCAGAATATCTTCATAGAAAAATACCTACACATGAATGAATATATACATATATTAGATGTATGTTATAACAATTTTATTGATTAATAAACACATGTATATATTCACAACAAACAATGTATTAAGATATTATTGATCCTTACCGCTTCTTCTTTGAGTTAAAGAAATACTTGCTCACAATGAATTGGTAGAACATAATGCTCCTTATCCTTTGATAGGAACTTTAAGGAATCTATAGAAAACAATCCACTGTGGTTATCATGTCTTCATGTCCTCTCAAATGCTTCATACCATCTATGCTTAAAAATACAACATTTAAAAAAGTGGTAATCCAAGTCAATAATTTCTTGTATTTTCCCAACGTATTGTAGATTCCCTTCAATAATATTCTTATCTTTTTAGCTTGATCGATTGGATTTCTTGAATTCAACCAAGATACACAATCGAAGGATTGTTTCTTTACAACTACATGTTCTACATGATAATGTCGACCATATGCCCACATTGCTGGATATTTCTTTACCTATGAAAGACCATTTTTCGGTTAAAACAAATATAATGAAGAATATTAAAATAGTCAATAGTGCCAAAACTATAAGGAAACAACATTCTGTAAAATTTCAATTGTATCTTTCTTTCATATCCTCTAGACATGTTTATTTCATATTCTATTATTTTTGAATCTATACCTGCATCTTCTATTTGATTTTGTATTTATTCAGTAACCCATTCTAGTGTACAATTTTTGCCCCATTCCCCTTGTAGATCAATAGGAAATGGGGTATTCCTTGGGTTCGGTCTCTTAAAGTGTCTCCTTTCTTTTAACAATTCTTCTCTCTTTTTATCATACAAATCAATTCATTTGTTCATAAAGTCCATGTGGTACAGGATGAACTTGTCGAGTATAACACTTTCATCTACACCTATTACATGTCAACATGTTTATTTCAAAATCCAAAGGCCATGACATTAATTTGACAACTAAATTATAGATATTAAATTAATGATTGCAATAAAAACAACCACAATGATCATGAGTTTACTTACTAATTTCTACTTGAACACCATTAGATTGTGGTTTTTATCCATCATAATATCTAATGCTCGTTCTTCATCCCAGAAGCGTGGCCCATCTTCGAAATTGTTACCACGAAATTCACATAGGAATAAAAATGATTCATTCAACACATACCCTTCAGCCACACAACCCTTTGGATGTTCCTTTTGTTAGACATATCTTTCTAGAATTTTCATATACCTCTCAAACAAAAATATCCACCTCATCAATACGACACCCGCCAATTCAATGTCATCGAATAGGTGTATAAGTAAATGGAATTATGGGTCCATGAAACTTGTAGGGAGATCCTTCTCAAATACACATGCAATTTTTACAATTTCCTTCTTCCATTTTGGCACTTCAAATCTATGGATCTCCTTGGATGTCAACCACCTAATATAATAATAGTAAATTAGTATGAACCTTTAGGAAAAAATTAAAATGCAATACAATATCTCTATTTCTATCACACATGAACATTCGATTCCACATACCTTGCAAATGCTAATAATCGACTTATGGCATTCCTCAAGTCAATGGAAAGACATGAATCCCCCCTAATTTCTAATGGCATGATATTTTGTCAAGCACATTTATCAAAGGTCATCATTAGTTATTTTTGTCACACAATAGAATATATGAATATATTTAGTACCTAATAAAGCTTACCAAAAAATGTTATATGTTGATATAGAATGCCTTCATAAAATTATGACAAACATGTGTTTTAAATCCTATGATATGTCCATCAACAGTAAAATATTTATCTAATGATGACCTATAACCAATAGGTGTTTTTATTAAACATATGGAATTTTTTCAATAGTCTCTTCATTTTTCAAAATCATGGAGCTTTTGCATATTTTTCATTTTCCTGGTTTGGCCACAAATGTTTTCTATCAAATTTGGTACATGAAAGAGCAATATTTCTCCTCGAAGACAAGGCATCCTTCTCTTTGCCTGCTATATGTTGAAAAAATGAATCTGGTACATTTTTGAAGATGTGCATAGGATATAATAGGTGAGAAATTAATTGATCATTCCAGTATGGGAGCTCGTGAAATATGGATTTCCTTTTCATCCCTTCTGGCATCTTAATTACAACTTGTTTTGGTTCTTCAAAAGAATCACCCCCATAAAAAAAATCCCCCCAAGCTTTCAATTCAGCATCTTCATACTTCTTAAGCCAATTAGCTAGACCCATAATCATGGGAGGGCCTCTATTTTCAACTTCTCCATCAAATTGATTCTTCTGGTAGTTTCTAAAACTATGATCTCGTGGTAGAAAAACTTGTTGTTTGCATAAATAAATTTATGAAGATCTTTAAAATACCACCCTTTAAATTTTTTTGCACATCTTGGACATGCAAATATCCCCTTTTTTTGAAGCCCTGCAATTCAATAAGTAAGGTTAATAACATCAAAATAATAGTATAAAACTAAGTATGAAAGTTGGTATGACAATAAATTATGAGTGTAAATACGTAAATTTCTTTATCTTACTGGAACAAAAACCAAGTCCTAGGAAATCATGAATAGTCAAACATATCACACCATACAACATGAAGGACCTATTTGATGGAGGAAGTGATATGTCATACATTCTTATTCTTTTCCATAGCAGTTGCATTTCATTAATAAAAGGCACAAGAACAATGAGAGTCAACATAATGTGCTCCTTTCTAACACTCATCCATGGGGGAATATTGTATAATATCAATCCGACTAGCCAAACACTATAATTTGAGCTCATGAAACAAAATGGGCACACTCCATCAATTGCAAGACCAAACCTGATATTATGGAGTTCATCTTTGAATTTTCTTGGCCATTTTTCCTCTATGTGTTTCAATGCTTTGGAGTCGGTTGGAATTCACATGAATCCAAATTTACTGCTATTCTTTGCATGTTAGTCCATCAATTGTGCAAGTGAATTTCAATGAAATATTTGTTGAAGTCTAGGTATAATTGGCATGTGACGTAAAACCTTCTTTGGAATTGTAGGACCTTGTACATTTGTACAATATCTCCTCTTTGCATACATGGAATTCTATCTTGTCTTGATATCCATATCTATATAAAATGCAATCATTTCTACATGAATAAATTTTCTTATATTCAATCCCAAACTCAACCAACAATTGATGCACCTCTCTACAAGTTGATGGCAACACAATCTCTTGAGGAAATATTTTAGTTTTTAGTGCCCTATAAGATTTCAAAAGATTAGATCAATTGGATGTTTGACTTATGATGAACATGTTTGATATGTCACTCTATATTATGACTAGTCATATACAAGTTATGGTTTTAAAATATCCTTAAAGAAATATAAACAAAGTTGATGAATGTTTACGAATTACGTACACCAATTGATAATGAATTGTAAGAAATAGATTTCAAGTCACTTCAATAGGGTGGTGAATCCTTTTCCTAACCAACCACATAGTGAATTGATTTCTAATAATATTAATGTGCATGCCAATTTTGAGGTTCTACTTGCACCCGATTCGAACACGGGTGTCTTTGCTGCTTGCTTTATGGAGTCTTTTAGGTTGTTATCATCAAAATTACGTTGGTGGTAATTACTGCTATTGTCAACCATCTGATTATTATTGTCATCATTGTTTCCATCCCCAAAGAAACCTGTAAGAATTTCATTCAATCCTTCTTCATGCACTGCATTTTCACTATCATGATCATCATCATTAAGGCTAGGTGGCATGTCATCAGTGTATGCTAATCTCATCAATTGTTCAAATTTCTCAGGTGGTAGAGTTCTCTTTAAATATGCTATGGTTTGGATCATCCTGTCCAAATATTAATAGCCAAATTGGATCAACTTGGGTATTAGTAGCCATTCTTTCATCACCATCTTCTACTTATCGACAAACACAACCATTATTTAATGTTTGGTAAGAATTTGATAAATCATAATCTATCAATTTCTACGAAATATAATCGAATATTGCTTAACAAATCCCATTCCATGTATTATAGTCTTGACCAACCTCTTCTTCAGTGAAATTATTTGTTGTGTCTAAAGGATCCATTATCATATCCTCTTTAACCCATTGGTTCTTCGTGATTTAACAGTTTAGGTCCATGCCCACGTACATATGTTTTTTTTCTTTTGCTAGTTGAACACTTAGGGTGTGCACTTGCTCCAATATTCATTTGAAATATCAACAACATGCATTAATTTATTTCTAGATTGGATAATACACTATAAATTCTAATAATACCATGAAAAAGGATGGACATATCACAAAATTACAAGTCAATTCAAAGTTTGATTACTGGATGTCTTGCGACATCCATTGTGTCCTTATTTAATATGACATGATTTTTTGCCATGGCCTCATCTTGCCCCTATAATATATATCATAGTCAATGATGTTTAGCACACCAATTATAAATCTCAACCAATATGTTATCCAACACAAAACTTCACTTTACTCATATATTTGACATATTGATATCATGTTTTGGATTTGAAAAAAACAACAACATATTTTATATAACTTTATCTCGTCTATGTCATAAAATTTATGAATTCATAAACCCCATCCTCATTTGGTTGAGGTTGCTTTGTTTCCTTACCTTTATTATTTGCAGATTTTGTATCTGATTCTATGTCCACCCACTTTCCTTCCACATCCTCGGTCCATGGCCTCCTTTAGAGCCTGTAATACACAACAATGAAATTAGTCACATAATATATATGCACTTCGTTGTTGCTCCGTCCAATTGGCTAAAATCACAATCGATTAAGCTCATATGGTTTTCACTGCACCTTTCTAACTAAAATGCCCTTATTTTCAATATATACCCTTTTTGTTAATTTCTACTCCCAATATGGTGACATGAACAACTCTTATAAATCTTAATGAGGATTATGAAAACTAATATATATCTAAAATCTATAATATAGATATATTTGTATATTTAAAAAAAAATCCTTTGACCCTATATGTTAGAGAACATACTTTTTTCAAATTTTGATTTTTAAGTATTCTAAATGAACTCAATATATATTAAAATAGTTAATATAAGTTCACTGGTGGATGAGATATATTTTCAGTGCCACCATCCACCCTATAAAGGAGTAAGGAGTGAGTGGTGGGATCGAAAATGTTTGTCACATGTATACCTAATCATTAAGCAACATAACCTTTAAAGGTGAAAATTTATGTATGTGACTATAACTAGTGGATTGTTACATTATGAGTCATTGGCTATTAAAATAAAATTAGAAAGTTTGAAATAACACCAAATTCATTAGTGGGTTAGGAAAATATGACATAAAACACCCTCCATTGGGATAAACCACCATTTTTAGGGATTTACATCAGCCAACATTTCAACTTATCCCATGTGCCTATGCACATTGCACATCCAATATTGGTATTAAAATCTCATAAAAATGACAATAACATGGAATCCTCCCACATAAACATTGCAAAGTGAAAATATGACAATGAATACAAATTATACGAAGAGAAAAAATGCAACATTATAGGCGCTAAAGTAGGAATCTCAAAATGACTACATTTTTTAGCCAATAGTTGGCGCTAAATCCAACACTAATGGCACACAATTTAGCGCAGTCTATTCAACCAAATTGAAGAAAAAAACACCTCTCCAATCTATAATTCATGTGTGCAGTGGATAAACCTATTGTTTATCCTAACTATTCAACCAAAAAAATGTAATGAATTTACCATATTTTCATTCTCATACTCACCAATTGCAAATCAAGGGAGCTTTGAAATTCTGTGCGAAGTTGGAGAAAACCACGGTTGGAGCAATGTGTTGAGGCTATGAAAGAAAATAAATAATCAATTGGATCTCTATTGATGTATAACACCCTCCTCCCACATCTACCCAAGTAACCAGCCAACCGAGGTAAACATGTGATGATAAGTTACCATGATATGATTCAACCTCCTAAGTGAACTTAAGGAAGTGGAATCAACGACAACAAACCATACCAGGAATTTTGCATCTACTACAGGACTCCCAGAAACCATCCTTGGGTCCCATTGAGTTTTTATACAAATTAACTCTAGTACGCTCCCATGATATGGGCATGGATGCATCTAGAAGGCTTTGGACACTCCCACATCATGGTATGCCAACGTCTAGGGACTTTTTTTATTATCAATGATGTGCTAGCGTACTCGAGATTTGAGCCACTTTTTTAGGCACAGAGCCTAGGTCACTGCCCATAATTTAATGACACGTTCAAAATCCATGATTTATAATAAGAAGTCTTACAAGTCAAAAACTGACTCCAGGACTAGGATTGACCATCCCCAACTGGGACTGACATTTTTTTCAAACACTTGGCATCAATGCAATCTACAGGAAATGAATACAAGACAAAGCATAAAGGAGTGATAACTCACGTGAGACTTGACAAGAAAGGTCAACACTCTCTTACTTTAACCGTTTTGACATCAATTAGGTCTTGCATCCATTTTTCTTTCAGTTACAAGTAAATACATGAAATAACCATGTTAATAACCAGTCATATAGCCATACTTAGAACCAAAATTAGACCATGAAAATAATAATGAGATAACGTCCATTAAAGTCACATATTAACAAGTACAAAATCAAGAGAACTTAGCTTTTATTAAACATAGGCAAATTCGAATAGGTTCAGGACTTCCACGTACCACCTGACCGTAGACATGGTTGAAAAAAATCTTTCTTTCATCCAGTCACCCCCATGCCATATTCTAAGCATGAATGTGGGATCTCATGGATAAACAAATCCAAAAACAACCAAGGGAATCCGAAGGTTAAACCACCTCCACCCTCACCAAACCGTGATCTCACCAAAACTGGCACTGAGATCACAAAACAAAACCGAGCTAGGAATGCCTCCGGACTCCATCACTATCCTTGAGGAATTTTCCATCTCCTTGTCTCTTAGTGTTTTGGAGAATTTGGTATCTACAGATGAATACTAATTCCCTAGATAAGTAGCCATATCTAGAACAACATTTTAAAGTGTTTTAGTCTTTTCCTATAAGAAATAGATAAGATGAGAAGATGAAAAGACCTACTTGTAGTTCCGCTTTCCTCTCGTCTCCTTTGTATTGATCCCGTCGCTCCTTCTCGTACTTAATATGCTTGAGAAGTACCATTTGTGTCTGATTCAAAGCCATTCCTCTAGCTTGGATCCCATCCACATCACATCAAAAGCACGACAAACTTGTAGCATTACAATACTTGCTTCAAAGCCAATTCTCATAGCAACATTATCTCCTTATAATTCAACATAATCTGACTCCTAATCACTTAGATGAGTGGTCAATTTATAGGAAGATGAAGGAGGTTTTTTCATAAATAGTGGCATTGAATGGCCTTCCATACTTAGAATTAGTTCCATGGAGGAAGGGATGAGAGGGTAGGATGCATCTTAACTCATTCCTCATCCATTTTCGAGCTCATAGGAGTTGATAAGTGAGGGAACCTTCTAGATGACTCCAAAAGATAAGAATATTCCCCAAACCCTATGTGAATTTCTCTCAAACTCGCCCAATATAGGTCAAAGGAAGCCTAAGTGCTCTGCAGAGCACCCTGGCATGGACTTAACTGCTCTGGAACGCACCCTTACATGGACCTACCTGTGCTCGTCCTTTTAGAAGCTATTTGTGGATGTCTTCAAGTCATGAAACTGTTTGGGAAGGAGGCATTCAAAGGGGTGACTTGTTTAGGGCATGTAGCAACTAAAATTAGGGTTTGATGAGCCCTAAAACACTGATCTGGATGATGGAATTGATGTGCCCAAATGGATCTGTAACAACTTCCCCCTAAAGAATGAAGTCAGAAAAATGCCAATGTCGAATGAAATGCTTTACGATGTGATTAGGAGGTATAGAAGTGGAAGGTGACTTGCATCAATTATAATACATGTATCATGATTTTTGATTTTTACATGAATCACTGAGGGAAGGCATACCCATGCTCAGCTTATAAACTTTCATTACATGTACATAAACAGTCGTCTACAGATATAGACCCATGATAGGAATGACCATCAATGTAAAGCCATTGTACATATGATTTAGTACTCTTGAAATCGCAGCTCGGATGGATGAAACTATATCCGGGGTATTCTATCTCATTCAATCATTCGCTCAAGTACGAGTCTAACCATGTGAATATGTGATTTGAAGTCAAACATGGGAAGACACCATCTGATTAGCAGCCAATGATGTAAGCTGTTAACAAATGCGAGAGAAATCACCGATAATGCTAATGATCCTCAAGGTATTGCAGTACATTCTACATGGTGTGAATGGATGATTTGATGTCGAACACCATACAAATTCTTTCGGTCGAAGGTCATTGATGTCAACCTATCTTCGGAAGCGAGAAACCTGCCATTGATGCATGCAAGCCTCAAGTCACTGGAAGGGTGTTTCTAAGTCAACTTCTTGGATAATGTGCTGATTTCGACAAGAAGCGACTTGTCACAGGAGGGCCTTGATGTATCCCACATCAATGACACAAAATGAGTGTAGTGATTTTGGAGATGGAATTTGACTGACGACACAAGCTTCAAGAATGGTGGTCATGAAAGAATGAAGGTTTATGGTATTGCGAAGGATGAATTTTGACTGAATGACTTCTCTTGAACATGTCGGTGACACTAAAATGAATTAGTAGCATTGACGCAAAACGAAGTAATGGATGGTATGATAGACCAACGATATGATAACCATCAAGCTAATAACCCAACCCAAATAGTCACGATGATGGAGTGAAAGTGTCATGTTCAAGAGTGACCTGCTACCGTAAAGTGGTTTTCCCATTTTTCCCATTTTACCCAGTCATTGCTGACCAGTACCTCTTTATTTTTATTAAGCTTGAGGAGGATAACACATGCTTGTTGTATAGTTCCACCCTTCGGGTGAATCCATCGCTATTTGATGTTTTAACGAGTCTAGTGAAGGTGAAAATCGATCTTGTCTAGATGGACAAGTTTGTCACTATTTGATGTTTTAACAAGTTTAATGAAAAATATAACTCAGTCCTTTTCATGTTTAAAGAGTTTGAAAAGGGAAAAAAATAAAACTCCACAAGTTATTTTTCGTAAATTAATCACTCAAGCCCAAAAAAGCGTAAAATAATACAAGAGAGATATCGTTTCCAATCCATTAACGAGATGGAAAGGACAAGCGCTCAATAATCTTTTCATGTTTAGAGAGTCTAAAAAGAGCTTAAAGAGGACTCCAAGGGGGTTCCTTTTTCGTTTTTAACAGAGCTCGAAAAAGAGATAAAGTGTGCTCTGTGGTCAAAGGTACAATTTACAATTGAGCACGTCAAATTCTGTAAGTCAGTTGCAAAACCTGCTCAAAATACCACCAAATGGATTAAAAATACTTGTTTCATAGGCAAAAATAGGAAAATAATAATGTTTACTCGATTAATGAACATGAAATAAACATAAGACAAGTTTCTACCATGAAATTTTTACCATTTGGAACTTACCATTTAGTTTTGAGCTCTGAGCTAGTCTTTTTACCTCAAATTTCATCAGGTGATTGCGAGAGATTCTATGGACCATTTCTCGAGCTGTCCAGACTAGGGAGGAGCTTAACCTCTCTTCTTTCTTTTCAAGTCATTATTTTGTCATTTCATGCAAGTTTTAGGGTTTTTGGGGGCCTCTAGGGTTTCATTTTTTCTCCTTGGGATCAATGCAGGATTTCACATCAAAAACTGCACTGAAGAGCACCCAGATAGAAGGCTTAATGCTCTATAGTGCACTGTCTCTATGCCTAGGCTGTGCTGGGCGAGTTTCTTAAGTTTGATTTAGCTATTTGCTCCAAAATTTGTCCTGTTTTTTGCATGGAAAGGATCCTAACAAAGATTATTATTGTGTTTCAGGCTTTCATCGGATTAGAATGTCAATTACATGGCGATAAAGAGAGCACAAAGAACAACACATGGTTTCCCTAAATAATTCGAGTACAGTTGAGGCCCTAAAAAACTGTGGGTTACTCAAATACTTCAAGTTTTCCGGAATGAGGCAACAAATAGAACTACTGCAGTTCCTTGTTCATGGATGGGATCTGACTGATCAGAATTTTCACATTAGGGACAACATGGTCCCTATTACCATTGATGATATTTACTTTCTTATCAGACTGTCGAGGCGAGCTGCCCCCATCTCACTTTCTGGATTTACCCGTGGAGGTGAATCGGTGAGAGATTATATTAGACAATTTTGTCAGCCAGGTACACAACCTAGCAAGGATGGGAAAATAAACATCAGGGATATAGGTGATTTTCCTTTGAGAACGATCCTCTTCACAATCGCAAAATTGGCCGGCAGTGTGACACTACATCTGGTGAATAGATAATATATGTAGTATGCATTGGAGTGTCTAGAGCCAAAAGTTTTCAGTTGGTGTGGGGCTGTGCTTTCTTCACTAAAAGAACAACTGACCAAGGTAAAAAGTGGAAGATGAAGAATTTTTGCTATGGTTCGATCTTAATTGCTTTTACCTTAGAGATAATCCCATTGATGCAACCACAACATGTATCACTGGGTGTAGCTGGTCCTAGAGATCCACGCATGCAGAGGTGGGTCGAATTGATGGCTCGACATGTGGATCAGTCAAAAATCATTTTTTCCAGTGCATTCTTCAGTTGGCACGAGCGACAACATCTTTTCATCAAGGAGCATCCATACTCAGGGATGGATTTCAATGGAGATCCAGATTTGATTCTACCAGTTGGAGCACAATGGGGTGCTATGGGTAAATTGTTTGACCAAAAGTGTTTTTTGATTTTTTCAAGTTTCTACATGTTTTTTGAGTTTTTAATGTTTCCAAGACTAAACTAAAATCATTCTTATGCATGCAGATGTGGGTACTGTTCGACCTATGGGGCACCAACAGGTTGCAAGTGGGCCAGCACAGAGAAACATTGGGAGAGCAGTTCTCCCGGACTTAGATTTGGCCGAGACCTTAGTAGAGTTGCAGGATCACATAGAGGGATTAACCCTTGGTATTCAGGATGTCTGGATCGAGGAGTTACCTATGAGGCTACAACGCCACACTATTGGTGTTCCTAGCTACTGGGTGAGGCTTTTGCGCATGATAGCATAGGCTGTGACCAGTTATCATGAGCACCAATAGATTTACTTAGGATGTTTTGCATGCATTTTGAGTTTTTTGGGTTAGATGACCAAACATGTCTTGGACACAAATTTTGTAAAAACTTTTAAAACACTTATCTACTTTACTTTCAGAGTTTTCTATGGTTATATGCAATCCTATTCAACTGATGATGTGAATTGAAAATATTACTTTTACATGTGTCACAAATATCTATTTAACACATAATTTGCTAGAGAATCAGTTAATGTGTTAAGATTTATGGAAATATGTTGATATTGAATGTGTTCAAAATGCCTTTCCAAAATACGAACTCTAAGGAACATACGAAAAATTGTTGGATTTCAGACAAAATAAATGTTTGTTAGTTGTAGTAAAACGAGTTGCAAGTCCAACCTAACGATGATTTGGTGAATGCCAAGTGAAATGGCATCCGAGAGAAGTTCAACCAATGTGATATACTCATCAATGTTGTTCATCGATCAACCGATACAAATCCCTTGAAAACTCACTAACTCGCCACTTGGAGCAAAAATAACCCATGTTGCAGAAGACAAGTTCTTTTACTACAACTAGCACCATCGGTGTAACCAACAAAAGGTTCTGAAGACTCCGACATCGGAAAAAAATGTAAAGAATATTACTAACCAGATAAAATATCTAAAAGACACACACACACACATGCAATGAAAGCATATATACAATGAGTTTTAATACACTTAATCAAGCATAGTAACGTTTGAGATACGTTTTGGGGCTGCGACAATGGAATCCCAACATAATCTACTAACTCCTAGGCACCGTTTTCCAGAACACGCTTGACAATATAAGTACCCATCCACATTGGTTCG
>APFE030925846.1:0-55694 GCA_000404065.3 Pinus taeda | reverse complement strand
TATATTTAATAACATGGCGGGTCCGCCATATCACACTGTATTTTATATATGATCCCCGGGTTCCACCGATTGCGATATGTGACGAGCTCTGGACTGGAAATAATAAATTATGGTTTATAATGCCGTCAGGTCCAGTGCCTCATTGTACACGCTGCGCGCCAATGTTGCATGTGATAATCGAAAAGGAATCTTATGTGTATTTTGCGAAGTATTCCCATTATAAAGAGTTATGTTGGGAATAAAGACGCAATGGAAGATTTTGTGGGTTAAGCACACAAACGATTATAATAAGAGTGGGGGTGATTATATGTGCGGGCATAAATGTACCATGAATGCTTATGAAGATTAAAAAGTCCTCGATGAAGGGAATGAATGAAGGGCTAGGCTAGGTCATGAATGAGCCATGCAGTAGAGGTTTATTCAAGGGGCTTAGCCATTAGGCATTGAATATTTGACTCGGCAAAGAGTTAAAATCCCTGGGATAAAACAGATATTTTGGAAAGATGAAAGATCAAAATTCTAGGGAACCCATTCAAAATTTGCTATCAAAGCATGTTATAATAGAGTGGTGGTTGTGGCCACAATAAATGGCGAACTGCTGGGTGAACCAGTTATCTCTGTTTCCAAATAAACCTTAGATCAATAAAACAACAGGGTGTTAAGATAAAATTGAAATGAAAATTGTACAGATCAACAAGAATGGGTTCCACTTCAACATTAATTGTTTCAGGCAGGATAAAGAAAAATAGCTACTACTTACTAATAGGGTTTTTATAGGGATTCTCCAATGGTAATATCATGGAATTTATTGACCTTCCTTTACCTGTTTCCTACTTTCAAAAATCCTTGCAGGGCCATCATTGGTATGTCAGTACCTATTTAGGTGTGTATCTCAGCTCTTTATTGCTCATCAAACTTGATGTAGATATGTTTATCTGCACTTTATATGAGAATTTCAGTGCTATATTTTCATATGATTGAATGGGGCGCAGTCATGAATCATGCCATATTTTTAAACTGCTTAAGCAAGGTTGGGCTTGTTGTGTCAACTAGTATTCTGAGCCCAGCAACAGTCCTTACTCTAACCAGCTTCCCAAACAACCTGTCCTTCCAGATTGGCACAAGGACTTGACATTTCATTTTATTTTAAATAAGTCCTTCCAGTTTCAGGCACAAGGACTAGAGCACAATTGGATTTTCCACATGGTATATGACAGTGAGTTTAGCCTATGAAAGGAGATTTACTTGTAGATAACAAGTATTGGACAGTTTAGTGTGGTGGATGGGACCAATGGAGAATGATTGCAAACCTTAGAGGCAAGTATAGGCTAGGTATAAGTGGGATTTATTCAAAATGTAGCATTCCTCCATGCCAGTCCAGTTGTAGTTACACATTTTTTTGTTTTATAAAGGTGCCCTTACATGCTCCAGATATCCAAGTTATCAACAGATCTTACCCGGTTCCCAACATATGCCAATGAGTGGCTTTGGTTTGAATTCCACAGTTGATTTTCAAGTTCTCATGGGTTGATTGAAAATTTGTTTGATTTGCAAGGTAATGATGGATTTAGAATCAACAAACTCATCAGCAGGTTAATGAGGAAGGGAAAGGCTAAAGGTGGTGAATGAGGGAAAATCTGAGAAAGATAAAAACAATATGGGAGGACCGAAATCAGTTGGCTGAAAAGGGCTAAAATTCAAAACAGAAGGAAAATAAACTTTGCAGAAAAAAAGAACGGTAAAGATGGAAATGGAACTAAGCTAACAACAAAATGAAATGAAATCTAACCTATTCAGGAGGTAACGACCATGTGGTGGCTACTAGAAGTATCTCTTCAAATGCTGGCCATTAATAGGGAGTTTTTTAGTTTCTCCTTGTAAAGTTTTCAACATGTAAGTTCCTTGACCAGTTTTTTCCACAACTTGGAATGGGCCCATCCATAAGTGTTGGAATTTCATGTGTTTACATTTTGGCTCATTCAACTTGTCCCATTTTAGGGCTAGATCTCCTACTTGGTAATCTTTATCTCCTACCAGATGGCGATCAAACCACCTCTTCACAATCATTTGGTGATTTCTGAATTTATTTCTAGCTTTATCTCTCAATTCCTCCAACCTCACCAGTTGGTTGATTCTTTCTTGAAGCAAGGCTGAAGGGGTTCCTCTTGAAGTTTGGGAGAGCTATGAATAAGGAAGGGTAACGTGGAGGCTATATCGCTTCCTGTCCATAGATGAGGAAGTATGGGGAGTTTCCTAAGGCCACTTTTGGGGTGACCCTATCGGCCCAAATGGCATTTGTTAGAGCGTTGTGTCAGTTCCCCTGGTTGTCAGCGACAGATTTACAGATTATACGTATGAGGTTCTTGTTTGAGGACTCTGCAACTCCATTTCCCTGGGGGTAATAGTTCGATGCATACCTTTTGTGAATTGATTTTTCAATAGAAAATTTAGTCAATTTCAGTGATGAAAAGTAAGAAGCATTATCAAATATGAGAGCGTCAGGGATGCCATACCTGTTGATGATGAATTTCTCAATAAATGATATTACCTCATCTTCGTTTACCTTCCAAAGCGGGATGGATTTGGTCCATCTGGTGAAAGTAGTTAGTCGCCGTGAGAATATACTTATGCTACTGTGAAGAGTTTGGAATGATCTTGCCTATGACGTCTAGGCTCCATTGCTGAAATGATCAATAAATCATAACAGGCCTGAGGGGAACAACTAGCTTTCTTTCTCATCCAGCGGTGGTTTGACACACTTTGCATTTGTGAGCATAAGCATGCGAGTCTTTGAACACTGTGGGCCAATAATATCGGGCTCTTAATATTTTGTGAGCAGTGGTCTCTCTGCCATAGTGACCACCTGTTGGGCCGTCATGCATTTCTTTCAAGACATGGTTGACATCATCCTTTTCCAAACACCTCAGCCAGATTCCATCATAATTTTTTTCTGTATAATGTGTTATTGGCCAAATGATACTGATTAGATTTCAATCTGAGCACTCTCTGTTGTGATGCATCCATGCGTTCAGGACATGACCCCCGTGCAAGATAAAAGAGGATGTCGTAATACTGCGAATCAGGATCCAAAAGGGCTTCCGACGTTTCTTGCTCACACATCAATGCTTCATTAATCCATAGGGGCTCCTCCCTGAATTCCACTTGTGCATTCTGTAAGTTCTGTGCTTTTGGTTCTTCGAACACCCATACTTTCTTTGCCAAGGCTTTTGCCACAAGCTCACACAGTACCTGCCCTCAAACTATCTTTGCCGGCTTAATCTCGAGGTCATATTCTTGAAGTGCGGTTATCCAATTTCCTCTTCATTCACCCATTTCTTTATGCACGAAGAGGGCTCTTACAGCAAGATGGGGAATGATCACTTTAGTCCTGGCCTTTAGTAAATAAGGGTGGAAATGTTTTATGGCCTTGAAAACCACAAAGCCTTGTTTCTCCATGTTTGGGTAATTCAGTTATGCTCCCCGGAGATTAGAGCTCATATAGGAAATGGAGACTTCGTTGCCCTCATCATTTTTTTGGGCGAGGATTGTGGCATATGAAAGATCAGAAGAAAAAGTGTACAAGAAGAATTCCTTTCCGAAATCGGGACTAACCAACGCAGGGGCTTCTGCGATGGCCTCTTTAATTCACTGAAATGCTTTCTTGGCTTCATCGCTACACTTATAGACCACGTCTTTCTTCATCATTAGCTTCATGGGGCACACTATTTCCACGAAACCTGAGACAAATTTCCTAACGAAATTGATCTTCCCAAAGAAAGATTACATTTCCCTTTTATTGGCAGGGGGTTGTATTCTCATGATGGTCTCTATTCTTTTAGGATCAATGACAATCCCTTCTTTAGAGAGGATGTGACCTACTAGTTTCCCTTCTGTGACTGCGAAGATTCTCTTCTTGGGATTCAACGATATTCCATACCTTCGGCATCTTTTGAAAAAAAATTTCAGGTGATAAATATGATCCCTTTTGTGATATGAATACACAATAATGTCATCCATGTACACTACTACTAATCTGTTGATAAATCCTCAGAAAGCTATTTCCATGGTTCTGTGGAATGTGGCACCCACATTAATAAGTCCAAAAGGCATTTTAAGATATGCGTAAGTGCCCCATTTAGTGTTGAAGGTTGTCTTCAACTGATCTCCATTAGATACCAACACTTTATTATATCCTGAAAACCCATCTAATAGGAACAACATTTCAGACCCAGAAATAATCTGAAGGATGTGTTCCATAGAAGGGACATGATAGTTATCTTTTTGCAATGCTTTGTTTAGGTTTCTGAAATCGATACACAGCTTGATGTCTCCATTTTTCTTTCTCAACAGCATGAGATTGGCTACCTAGCGGGTGTGTCTGACCGGGAAAATGATTTTAGCATCGAGCATTTTGTTTAATTCTTTCTTCACCAACGGTTCTAGGCTTGGATGCATCTTGTGAAGCTTTTGTTGGTAGTGCTTAACCTCCTTTTCTAAAGGAATTACATGCTGCATAACGCTGGTATCAAAGGTTTTTAGGTCTCCACATGTCCATGCAAAGACGTCCTTGTATTCTTTAAATAGCTTGACAAATGCAACCTTTTCTTGTGGAGAGAACCCCAAGCCCAAATTAGCAGGTTTTGGGTCTTCTTTGGTTCCAAGGTTGATCGATTCGTACTTCAAGGATGAGCTATGTGTTTTGCAATTAGTTGGCTTCTTGAATTTGCCATGCATGTCATACAAGTGCTCCCTCTTAACAACTGACTTGGGAATCATATTGGACTGATCCTTTTCCTCATCTTCCCTCTCATTTATAAGCCTGTCATGCTCTTTTTCATCTATGATTACATTCTTGAATGTCTTCTTGTAGTGCAAGAACTCAAGGATTTTCTTGTTATCTTCGAACACCTACCAATTTGAGATGTTATTAGGCACGGATGGTCTAAAAATCAATTCAACATAACATTTATTCTTCTTTAATCTAAAATTAGGCAAAAGTGTTACTGCCATACCAGCCATCAGATCAGCATCTTGGTTTGCAAAAGTGTTACTGCCATACCAGCCATCAGATCAGCATCTTGGTTTTGTCCTCGAGGGATGTATGTGATATTAAAAGAATCAAAACTGTCAATTAAGTTCCATACCTCATGTTGGTACCTTACCAGGTGTGGCGAATTGCAGTGTATCCTCTTCCTTACCTGGTCCACAATTATCTGCGAGTCACCAAAGACTTTAATATTTTTTACCTTCATATCAATGGCCTTTTTCAGGCCCTGTGGCAAGCCTTCATATTCTGCTGTGTTGTTGGTGCACATGAATTCCAACTAGCTAGCCATCAGATGTTGGTTCCCTTGTGGATCAACAAGAATGCTCCCAACACCTGCACCTTCAAGGCAGTTAGAGCCATCAAAATAGTGTCCAAAATATAGAGTCTAGTGTTACATCAATTGAATTGCTTCCTACTATATTACAAGGTGGTTCATTAGTTGGATTACAGGGGAGAGCTTCCAATTGTGTGTTTATTGCAGTTTCTTCAATTGTTTCCGCATGGAATTCTCCAAAATAGGTTTTTGTGGCACAAACATTGAAACTATAATTCCCAAGGATAGAGTTGGTAAACATTACAGGTTCATTGGGACCATTTAACTCCGTCACTATATACTTCATGTATCTTTCTCGATCAACTCTCAGCATATCACCTTTTCCCTTCTAAGGCAATAAGAGATGGGACCAAGCAGTTGAGAAGTATCCATTCAGTTTTGCTGACTAGTCCCTACTAAGCAGAATTCCATAAGCCTCAGGTATGTCGACTACAACTATATCGACGACTTGTGTGTACTATGGTTTAGTAGTCCTCCGAATCAATACATCTTTCAATTCCCTAATTACTTTCACATTTGTCCTGTCTAATTGCATGATTCGAGTTCCAATTTTCTCAGGTATCACATGAAGTCTTTTAGCAATAACGTAAGGCATCACAATGGATGAGGCACCTGAGTCTACCAAGCAATTGTGTATGTTCATGTTGAAGATTTCAAATGTGATGAGGAAAGCGGGAGTCATGGATTTTGATTTCCTTCCTATCATGGCCACACTGAAATCTTGGGGGGTTCAATTCATTTTTGACAGAGTGGCTTCCATGGCTGGTGGCTTTTGGGATGTATTGGAGATACTAATGTGTCTAGATGTCGAGTTATAGGTTTGGCTGCTTGGGATGGTGGGAGTTTTGTAGTTCTGCTCATTCATAGCATTTAAGAGAAAATCTCTTTGCTGCGTTAATTTTTGCAAATCAAAGTATGTGATATTAGCCCTAGATTTCTTAAGATCATCCACAATATTGTAATAAATGTTATAAACAGGATAGGGCAGAGTAAACATACCAATTTTTCTATTCTTAGGTGGGAGTTTACCATTGTGAGTCGCCTTCGTTGCGGTGAGAGGTATATGATCTTTCTATGGATGGTTTCCACTAGGGTATTCTTGGACTGATGACTGGGTCTACCCCTTTCAATAGGAACTTTGGGAACGGGTGGGGGTGATTATATGTGCGGGCATAAATGTAATATGAATGCTTATGAAGATTGAAAAGTCTCGATGAAGGGAATGAATGAAGGGCTAGACTGGGTCATGAATGAACCATGCAACAAAGGTTTATTCAAGGGGCTTAGCCATTAGGCATTGAAAATTTGACTCTGCAAAGAGTTAAAATCCCTGGGATAAAACAGATCATTCAGAAAGATGAAAGATCAAACTTCTAGGGGACCCATTTAAAATTTGCTATTAGAGCATGTTTTAATAGGGTGGTGGTTGTGGCCACAATAGAACAACAGTTTTAGAAAGAGGTTTCTGAACAACTTCAGGTTTAGATGTAACTTCTGTTTGAACTATGATAGGTTTCAGATTAACTTCTGGTTGAATTGATTCAAGTTCAAAAGTAATTTCTTGTTGAGCAACTTCAAGTTGAGGATCAACTTGTTGTTGAACAACTTTGGTTACTATTTTACTAGGATCAGTGCTAATGTCCCTAGGTAATTGTGAAACTTCTTCTTTAGAAACATATGTACCAGAAATGGTTGGAGTAATTGGAGTCTCAGTACTTACCGAAATAGATGTTTCAGGTAATTCACATGAAGAACTAGGAGTTCTTGATGTACTTGAATTAGTTAAGTGAGACCGATTTGACCGAATAGGTGTAGCTTCGAGCCGCAAAGGCGGTTTACTCACTCTTCTTCGCGAATAATGAGGTAAGGGTTGATGTTCCTCCATGACCATTGATTAATTTTATTATCAAAAAAGAAATAAACAAAAAGGGGTAAGCTAGGCAAATCTTTATCAAGCAACTGTGAACTGTAGAATACCTCCTGGCGAACCAAGAAGTACGGGCATGCAATCTCCCCGAATGTTGTGTTTGGTGTATCACAGGGTACAAGGTGGCTAACTCGGTTACCTAAGGATGGATAGAAACCTAGTGTTGTCCTCCCATATATACCCGAAGGTACATGGAGGCCCAGTTCGTATAAGTGTTGTCTAATGCAAAACCGCACTGTGAGAGCATTCCGATATACTTTACGTACTATAACACCGTCCTATATACCTGAAGGTACATGGACAAGCTACGATATACTCACATACATGAAATGAGGTATCACACTAAGGATGTATTACAGACAAGTTAGCGGCAACTACTTTGTTTTATGACGCCGAAACACGTCTCTAGCCTAGAACCACTAAATGTTCTCGTTAATGACAATGCTCCATTAGGTAAATTGATGTTAATTTTAAGTTGATGTTGCTTAGGAATTTTCCTTTCAAGTTCACCATGTGATGTATTTTGAAATTCCTAGGAATGAAACTATCATGATAAGCATTCTTTCCATTCAATTTAAAGATGAAAATCCTAGCTACTTAGGGATAGAGCAATCAGATTTCTTTTGATCAAAGAGCCAGGAATACAATCTAATGCAATTTCCCTACACTATTCCTATGAGCACACACAAAATTTTTCAATGCAACATGCATGTATTTCTTTTCGATTTCCTTAATGTGAATATGAACAAAAGGAAATATGCACATACAATCAATCAATCTTTCATAAGAACGAACACTTTTACGACAATTTTGATTCAAAGGAAAAGAAGACTTTATGACACTTTCTTTCGAATGAAGATTAATCAATTATATCCTAACTTTGACTATAGATTGATAATGACAAAGAAAACGTTAAAGAAACATTAATCAATCAACTCAAAGTAGGGCTAGACAAGGATATAAAAACTTGTTGTCTGAGACATAACATTCATTGATCAATCAATAAACAAACAAACAGAGAAAATTTGGCAAAAACACTTTTCAAAGGTAGGAAACTGACCCTAGAAGGATCAACGCAGCCCTGAATGGGAGACAGTGCGCTTTAGAGTATTGTCCCTAAGCCAGGGGTGCTCTACAGCGCATTGTGTCCCTCATAAGCCTGCGCTGGTGATAGTGAGCCATTTCAAGAGGCAATTTGACAATGGAGGTAAAAGGAAGCCTAAGTGCTATGCAGAGCACCTTGGCATGGACTTAACTGCTCTGCAGCGCACCCTAGCATAGACTCAAGTCATGAAACTATCTGGGAAAGAGGCATTCAAAAGGGTGACTTGTTTAGGGCATGTAGCAACTAAAATTAGGGTTTGATGGGCCCTAAAACACTGATATGGATGATGGGATTGATGTGCCCAAATAGATCTGTAACACTTAGGCTTTACCATAATCCACACCAGATCACTAGGCCCTAAACCGAGACACTAGCCTCCCAGTCTTTACTGCAATCCACATCAGATCACTAGGCCCTAAAATGAGACTCCACCCTTAGGATTTACTGTGTATCCCGTCAAAAATGGTCAAAGGATTCCTAGGCCTTTGGGATTTTCCTCAAACCACCTCCACCCAGGATTCCGAAACCATCCGACAATTCCAAAGCTCAGAACCGAGAAAACAATCCCATCCCACCATGGCTATCCAGAATAAGGAAAGGCTAGGCTGAAAACCACTGTCATAACCCGACAAAACCATGCCACCGAAAACAAGAGAACCATACACCACCATGAAAATACATGCATGTCAAAACCAACTAGGAAATCTCACATGCAATATGTTATCTGCAAGTATTCCTGTTGAAGATGCTTTATCCTGCTCCTCCTTGCTTGATCCTTGATTTCCTTCCTTTCCTTTGCTTGCTTTTCCTTCCTTACTCCAGGGCTAAAGTGCTCCAAGAAAACTCTAAGTGTCCAAGAGTGAGTGAGAGAGAGAGAATAATGAGAGAGCTCCAAAACTGAATTGTCAAACGATTACATACTGATCCATATAAGCCTTTTTATCAACTAGGCCTCTATTTTCTTCATTTTCCATTATTTTCCTTCATTTCCCCCTCACATGCAACCTGTGACCTTTCATGTTCCTTTTCTCCTAATTTCCATTATTTTCATAAATAAATGTGCCAAAAATTCCTTTTTTCCTTTTTAATGCCTTTGCCTTTGCCAATTTCTGTTAGCCATAAACACATCCAGTCATGCCCACTAGTATATCTTTGCCCAATATTCAACCTTGGAATAAGTGTCCCTTAACTGTGGTCTTATTTTTCCTTTATTAACTTTTATTACATGAAATTTTAACTAGGGGTTGTTACATGATGGTAGGTAGAGCTATTGACATACCTCTCCTTCCCAGTTGTGGATTTCAATAAAAAAAATGTTTTATGAGTGCGATTCAACCTCTAGCAATCACAAAGTCAATTTTTTGCATCTCATTTACCCGCTATCAGAGACAAAAATCAAACCCATGTCCATCTATTTTTCATGACTATTGTTTACAATAGTTAGAGGGAAGGGAGAAAAATGTAGAGAGCAAAGAGAAGATATTTTCCATAGTCCAAAGGAAAAAAAAATTGCCCTAGGACACCAAAAAATGTCAAGAAATAGAGGGAAATGAGCAAAGGGATTTGATTCTTGCCAGAATGAGGAATTTCGTACTAAATTTATAGATTTGTACATGCTTCCAATGCTTGTTTGAATTGTATTTTTTAGCTTTTAATTTAAAAATTATAAAAGAAGAAGTTACGGTTTATTTATTTACTCTTTTTTCTAAATTTAAAATAAAAATTTATTGTACATATATAGGGACATGGTGGTGAGAATATGAAAGAGGAAATGGATTCTATATCAGGGCTAGAAGCAATGAAAAAACTAGAAGGTATGGACTTGTCCATTCTTGCCAATTTTGTAGAAGAACGATCTACTAAAGGCACTTAAAAATTCCAACCAAAGCAACCATGTCAAAGGGAATCGATTAATTCCCCATCAACTCCCAGATTGAGAAAAATATCTAGGAAAAAATCAATTACAATAAACTCTAAAAATGTGGAATAGGGAACAAAGACGTCCAATGTCCTAGACACTCCAGGGACACAAATTTCTTCCACCACCAATACATGTTATGTGTCTTGCATTGGTACATACAAAACCGAGGTAGAATATGATGTTGTCTATGAGAATATTAGAATGATGGATGCCAGGAAATGTTTCAATCTTAGGTTGAAGGAATCAACCCTTCGACGCTTCAGAGAGCATCTACATATTCCATTTTTGAAGATATCCATGCACCTTCAAAAGGTAGCCATCCATGACATGTAGACTGAATTTGGGACATGTCGGTCAGTAAAGCAAGTAAAAAACAAATGACTAAAAACTACAAAATATTCCATTGCAACCAAACGGAAAAGATAAAAAAAATTCCTCTCGAGCTAAGGACCAAAAGAAAGCCAATTGATGTGAGCATGAAAATATGGAAATATCTCATGAAAGAATATAATAGAGTAGATGCACGGAGGAAGTTCGGTGAGGAGAGCACATAAGTATTTAAATTTGGTCATACCATTATTTCAAATTAATTAAACGATTTTTTATATTTTATTGGTGCATAAATAAATTGAATTAGTGCATGTTTTAGGGCAAAGCATCAAAGTCCAGGCTTGACAAATATCGTGCCACACATCACAGTGGCCAAACATGTTTAGAAGCCTTAGCATGCAAATTTGTAGGTATATTTAATATCTGAAACTATATATATATATATATATATAATATAATATATATAGTATATATTATTATATATATAATATATATATATTATATATATATATATATAAATTTTGTACAAAAAAATTAAATGACTGGACATTAATTACTTTAACTTGACCATCTGCAATGTTTTGACAAGAGAAACAATATGGCCATTACCCATCACAATTGGAATTGGATATGGTACAAGACAAAAAGTGGTCTGATTTTATTATATGGATGGAGAGTAAGGTATCATTAGTTGACTTTCAATAACTTAGTGGGATATTGTTATGTTAATATGTCAATTTGCATTTCTTGTGTTGAGTTGTTTATTTATGTGTAGCTTGAGTTCTTTTGTGCTCCCATCACTCATAACAACCTTATAAATCAGCAACCTTTCACTATGGTCAAATACATAGAAATCAATATCCAATCATGGCTTTATCAAGTCCTTTGCCAAAAACCCTAGGCCAAAGAAGAGATGAAAGATCATGTAATACATAACCCGTAGACAACAAACCAGATTACATGGGATTGATTATGGATGCTTGGGTTGAGAGCACATTACATGGAATTGATTATGGACGCAAGATACATCTATTGAGGAGCATGGGATGATTGTCTTGGAAATAAAAAATCCTTGTGATGAAGATCACTTGACACTTGCAACCCATTATTAGAGAGTGCACCACCTGAGGATTGGTCTCTTAACTTGTATACCTTGGAGAGAGAGCACTTCACTTGGAGACCTTATCTTGTGCATTAAATTAAATTCGTTATGTAACTAGTCCACTTTACTAATGTTGGCCTCCCTCACCTACTTTGTATAGAGGGAAGAGAATGTGTTTGTCTACACTATACACATTATTCCATCTATATAATTTTCATGGAGAGTTATTAGTGCTTGTGTGATGTAATAGAGGAAGACCTAGAGTTTGTGACGTAAACCCTAGAGAAGAAATGAAGATGAATGCTAGCACTAGGTATGATATTGAGTCTTAGCACTTGCCTTAGAAATTATTTTCCATATGATAGGATGAAGGGTGTATTTAGGTTTAAAACATTTTTTTTGTAGTGATATATATATTGAATGAATTATGCAATATGTAGGGACATGGCTATTAGAATAGGAACATTTACGATGTAGGCTTGTGTTGGAGCCTGTTTGAAATTTGAAGGCTTGGATTGAAAGAAAGGAACTGAAACTCTATAGGACACTTCCATTTCTAGTCCTATGGGGAGTATGGCTAACACACAACTTGGAGATTTTTCAAAAGATAATTCTTGCTACATTATAGACTACAACATAGGTCTGCTCACTATTCTAGCTCTATCAAACCCTTATTAATCCTAAAAAAAATCAGACAAGTGGGGCAAGTGACGATAGACCTTTAGATGCAATGTGAACTAGTTTTTTGAGAAATTAATGAATAAATTCAATTGACCTACCTATTTTTTATTACAACCTTTAAAATTGACATTGTAGTATGGAGAGAAGAACATAAAGAAATTTGAGGTTTAAATCATAGGGATAAACTGAATCCTATGCATTAACTCTACAACAGATAGCATGAAATGAAAGAAAGTAAGATGCAGAGACTGGAGAGCGCTTCATTTATGTTTATTAGATTAAAGTCATAGGTATTTCAACTATTCACGCAACATTGATAAATCTGTTAATGAAAGAAACCAACAACTTCATTACATAGGTCTTAGAAGAATAATAACACAAATGCAAAGTTACAAAGAAACATCTCTTTGGCTGCTCACTTTCAAGCTTTGAAAAGAAAGATGAAATTACTTGTTGTTACAACATCTATTATGGCAATTGTTGTCAAAACATCCACAGTTACAACATTCGTTCTTACAACTTATGCTTCCCAATATGATATTACCTATGTCTATGCGTCTCAATTTGTTTTCTTGATCCCCAAAGTGTTGGTGTAGTGTTTGGAGGTAGAATCTTTGCATTCCCACTTTGAAGCTTTGGAAATAAATATGAAATGGATTTCTTGTTGAAAATGCGGAATGAAAATCTTAGTTTAACATTGCCTTGGTCAAACGAGAGAAAATTCAAATTTCTATTTTAGCAAAAATCTTGGAGGTAGTTAACTGAGGTGACATGGAACTTGTCACTCATTTTTTTTAGTTAATTTTAGTCAGGGAATATTTAGTTCAATTTAGTATGTTTGATTGCTAATTTGTAGCAATTTATTTTAGCTAATTTTAGTTAATTCCAGTTAAACTAGTTTTAATTGTCATAAGAACTAGTGGAGGTCAAGTTGTGGAAGTGGAACTTCAACCACCTCAGTGATCAACCAGTTAACTAAACAATCAACCCAAAATAACTGTTGCATGCAGAGAATTCAAGTTACGTAGTTGAGATGGAGATTCAAAGGTAGTGTATTATCAGTTGTAGCATATTTCAATTTTTACATGTGGTACATGCAGCCTGAGGAAGGACCTAAGGAATTGTGCAATTTAATAGTGGGAAATTCCTAAATAATAGGGGCTAATTTCCCATAGGAACAACACAAGGAAATAAGATCTTGGAGGGCTTGAAAATTGGCTAAGTGTTGGCTAGAGTCAGTCACTCAAGTAGAGGGATAGACTATACACTTGCAGGGTGTGCTCAAGCTTGAGCAAGCATATGTATTTCATCTCTATTCTCTGATTAATGCAATATAGATAGTAAGGAGTTTTGAGTAGTTTGTTTCCCCTAGATAAATATTTGTTCATGTGTGATGTTTCCTTTTTAATGCTTACGATTTCTATTCTAGATGGTGAATTAAGTTATGCAAATCAGTCGAGTAGCTTCAAGTCTGGAGATTTATTAAATTTCATTAGAAATTTTGAATCTACACATTAATGTCAACATGGTATTAGGGCTAGAAACAATGTAGAGAAGAGATTTCGAAGTTGTCCTTGCAGGAGGTTTGAATTTGAAGATTAGTATTGCATGTTTTCTTCAGGATTGAGAAGATGGATTTCAATGGACTTAGGCTAGAGTATACCTTGGAAGTCACCTCAAACTTTGTTGCATGGAAGGACCACATGGAGGCAGTATTGGATGACAATGGGCTGCTTGAATACATCAAGACAAATGTAGAAAAACCCTAAGAATCTGATGCCCAGATTCTTTCTCAGTGGAAGAAATATGTGGCCAAGATGAGGAGAATCATATTAGAGGGATTATGAGATCATATTATCTCGAATATCCACAAATAAGAGACTCCATTTGTGAAGTGGAAAGAACTGACAAAATTGTTCGAGAATAGTAGTGACCACATGAAGTTGGCACTCAAGGACAAGATTCGAAGTATCAAGATGTAGAAGAATGATACAATTCCACAATATATAAGAAAGTTTACACAATGTCGTGATGAACTTGGTGGGGTCAATGTTAATGTCCCTCAAGAAGACTTGGTAGGTAGCCCTTCCCAAGAGCTGGAATAACTATGAAGTTTCGATAAATGGTAGGGAGAAACTACCAAGTTGGGATCGCTTATGGTCTAACCTGGTACAAGAATAAGTAAGGTGGAATACTAGAGAAAAGACTTCATCCAAGGGCTAGGATGAGGAGAACTATGCCTTGGATGGAAAGGAAAAGAAGAAAGAAATCCCAATCCAAAGCAGAATCTAGTCAAGGGGGCAAGAAAAAAGACTTGTCTAGAATTAAGTGCTTTCACTGTCATGAATTTGGGCACTATGAAATGAAGTTTCCACACAATAAGGCAATCAAGAAGACCTCAGGAGGAGTGATAAGTGAAGCCTTGGCTTCATAGTTCCAGCTTGACTTCCCTCTCATTGCATGCATGGACAACACAATGATGGGAGCGTGTGGTACCTGGACAATGATGCCTCATTCCATATGATGAATATTAAAGATTTTTTCAGTTATTTGGAGGAGAAATATATCTATATGCACATATATATGGGAGATGATGGAAGGTACAACACGACTGGGATTGGTACAATCACCTTTCAGAGGGAGTTAGGCTCCTGTCTCAGACTCAAGGATGTAATGTTTGTTCCGGGTTTAAAGAAGAATCTTGTCTTTGTTGCAGTTTTGGAGGACTGTGGTTATGATGTGATCTTCAACAAAGGAAAGGCATTCTTGAGACGCATAACCACGAGACAGGTGAAGAAGATTGAGGTTCGTGTGAATAACCTCTACAAGCTAGATATGGAGGATTGTGTTAAATTGAGCACAAAGGCAGAGAAGGTGTAGTGCCGTGATGTTAGTGAACTTTGGCATAGAAGACTTAGCCATTTGCATCATGGTGCTTTGAAAATCATGCAATAAATAACCACAAGCCTCCCAAAGGAGCACTAGATAAGCAAAATACAGGCAAAGGTTGTACCTTGGGAAGTACACAAAAGCCACTTTCCACAATTGGGACAATAGAGCACATGCAGTCCTTTAAAGGATCCACTTTGATGTTTATAGAAATTTCTTGACAGCCTCCATTGCCATCCACAAATATTTTGTCATATTTATTGATGACTTCTCACAAAAGTGTTAGATCTTCTTTATGTGGAAGAAAGATGAGAATTTCTCCAAGTTCTTAGAGTTCAAGGCACTGGTGGAGAAATAAATGGGAAAGAAGGTGAAGGCTGTCAAGAGTGATAATGGAGGTGAGTGTGTGTCGAATGAGTTTAAAAATTTACGTGCAAAGGAAGGCATTTGACAAGAGTTAAAAACAACCCACAACCCACAACAGAATGGGGTGGCTAAGAGGAAGAACCATAGAATTGTGGGAGCAACACATGTGATGTTGCATGACCAAAGCCTACCTTTGCACTTGTGGGCTAAAACATGCAACACAATGGTATATTTGTAGAAAAGGAGTCCTCATCAAATTCTTGGAATGATTACATTAGAGGAGGCTTTCTCAGTGAGGAAGTTGGATGTGTCACACTTCAAGATTTTTGCAACATCTATTTATTGCCATGTATCCAAAAAATAAAGGAAGAAGATAGAGATGACAACAGAATTGGGGGTATTTTGGGTTACAAAAAAAATACCCACAACTACCGTGTGTATTTTCCATCCCTCAATTTGACAGTTGTGTGAAGGTATGCAAAATTTGATGAAGCAAAAGCCATGCAACACTCTCTTGAGAGGGAGCTTGAGATCCCACCAGAGGAGCATCTCTTAGCTCTAAAGGAGGAGCCTTAGGATGTTGTGGAGCAGCCACAAATTGAGGAGTAGAGAGTGGAGACATCCACTCAAGCAGAACTATCCAAAGAAGGGAAGAAGAGAACTGGAGAAGTTGAGACACTTGTGCAAGATGAAAGGGCGAATGTGGGTGCTCCTTCAAATCAACGCAGGCAGAGAAGGTCACCATATTAATACACTAGCTACATGGCTCTAATGACTGAGCTAGTAGAGAATGAGCCATCCTCTTTCGAGGAAGCAGTAGAGAAACTAGTATGGATTGATGCAACGGTGGAGGAGTATGAATCCATTGTAAAGAATAGTGTTTGGGAAGTGTTCCCAAGCTCAGTAGATAAATCAGTTGTGGGTTTGAGATGGATCTTCAAGTGAAGTAGGCAGCAGATGGAAGCATAGAAAAGTACAAGGCCAGATTTGTGGCCAAGGGGTACTCTCAGGTTGAGGGGATTGACTATGAGGAGACCTTTTCTCGTGTAGCAAGGTACTCATCCATTAGATAAATCCTTTCTCTAGCTGCATAGATGGGGTGGAAGATCCACTAGATGGATGTGAAAACAACATTCCTCAATGGAGTTATTGAGGAGGAGGTGTATAACGAGCAATGAGAAGGCTTCGGTACTTTTTATCGAGAGTCTCATGTGTGTAGACTTAAGAGAGAATTTTATAGTCTCAAGCAAGCACCCTGTGCTTGGTACACCGGGATCAATAACTATCTCACTAATCTGGGCTTCACCAAAAGCGAAGCGAATGAAAACCTCTATCAAATTTTGGTAGAAAGTAAATTGTTGATTATTGTTTTCTATGTTGATGACTTTATTTTTACTGGTGATGAACAACTAATTAGATCTTGCAAGGATGACCTTGCAAGAGAGTTTGAGATTAAGGACATGGGCCTCATGCACTACTTCCTCGGATTGGAAATTTGGAAAGGTGATGGGGAACTGTTTATCTCTCAGGGAAACTATGCCAACGAGATACTTCAGAGGTTCCACATGGACAGGTGCAAACCCATGGAGACTCCTCTAGCGACCAATTGGAGGAAAGAGGATGCTACTTCAGGCGAGGAAGTGGATGCGACTGTTTACTGAAATTTGTTGGGTTTACTCATGTATCTTATGAACACATGACCATACATGTGCTTTGTAGTCAACTAGCTAAGCCAAGCTATGGTTAGGTAACCCCAACTATTTTGAAGGGAACCTAAGCATGTTCTATGGTATCTCAGAGGCACTATGCAGTTTGCACAGAGGGAGTGAAGATGTGTGGCTTCACTGATGCAGATTGGGTAGGGAGTCCATCAAACCGAAAGAGAACACTAAGTGGCATTTTTTAGTGTTGGGTCCCTTGTGGTTTCTTAGTACCCTAGGAAGAAAATATCTCTGGCACTCATCTTGACATAAGCAAAATACATGGCTGCAAGTCAAGCAACATGTAAGGTGATCTTGATGAGAAAGATACTTGTTGTCTTGTTTGGCAAGATAATGGATCCAACTGTGATTTACTATGATAATCAGAGTTGCATCAAACTCTCTGAAAATCCTGTTTTTAACGATCGATACAAGCATATTGATATTCAATATCACCATCTACGGGATTGTGTGAAGAAGCAAATTATGTTGTTGCAGTACATTCCAACAGAGGAACAAGATGATGATATTTTTAAAAAGGCCTTAGCAAGAGGGATGTTTGAGTTCCATAGGTGTAGGATAGGGTGGTTGATAATCCATTTCTTGCTGAGAGGGAGTGTTGAAAATGCAGCAAGAAAATCTTAGTTGGACTTTGCCTTGGTCAAACTACAGAAAATTCAAATTTCTATTTAAGCATAAATATTGGAGGTTGTTAGCTGAGGTGACATGGCACTTGTCACTTAGTTAACTTAGTTAATTCAAGTTGGGGAAGCTTGAGTTTAGTTTATTATGTTTGATTGCTAATATGTAGTAATATATTTTAGTTAATTTGAGTTAATTGTCAGTTAAACTAGTTCTAACTATCAGAAGAACTAGTGGAGATCAAGTCATGGAAGTGGAACTTCAACCACACTCAACAATCAACCAATTAACTGATGAATCATCCTAAATAATTGTTGCATGCAGATAATTCGAGTTACCCAATTGAGATGAATATTCCAAGGTAATGTAATATCAATTATAGCATATTCCAATGTATATAGGTGGTGCATGCAGTCAAAAGAAGGACCTAAGGAATTGGCGCAATTCAATAGTGGGATATTCCTAGATAATAGGGGCCAATTTCCTAGAGTAACAACACAAGGAAATATGAGCTTGGAGGGCTTGAAAATTGGCTCAATGTTGGACAGAGTTAGTTAGTCAGGCATAGGGATATACTATACATTTGCAGGGTATGATTAAGCTTGAGAAAGCATATGTATTTCATCTATATTCTCTGATTAATGCAATATAGATAGTAAGGGGTTTTGAGTAGTTGCTTTCCCCTAGATAAATCTTTTTTCATGAGAAGTTTTGAATCTACACATTAATTTCTACATTTATACCCCCTCAATTGTTACAACATCTACTTAATGGTCACTGTTTTAGTAGTTTCAATAGTAGCAGTTGTTATAACATCGAATTTTACAAGAATTTTAATATTTTTAATAGTAATGGGTGTTACAACATAAGATATGACAACATTTTCAGTAGATTTAACATTGGAATGTTTTTATGGCATATGTTGTTACAACATCCGCTGTTAACATTTGCTTTCCAATCCGCTGTTACCTATGTTTTTGCTTCTCAATTTGTTTTCTTGATCCTCCAAGTGTTGATGTAGTGTTAGGTGGAAAAAACACCTCTTTGGCTACCCACTTTCAAGATTTGAAAAGAAAGATGAAATGGATTTATACCCCTTCAATTCTTACAATGTCTGCTGTTACAACATCCATTGTAATGGTCACTGTTTTAGTAGTTTCAATAGTAGCAGTTGTTATAACATCAATTGTTATAACATTTTCAGCAGATTTAACATTGACATGCTATTATTGCATATGTTGTTAAAACATATACTGTTACAACATCCCCTGTTACAACATCTACTTCTCAATCCAATGTTACCTATGTTTGTGCTTCTCAATTTGTTTTCTTGAAACCCCATGTTGTATCTTTCTAAATATTCCTTAGCTAAATAACTATGCCAAATCATCAATGTGAGGGATTTTTACGGAGTGTAGGACCCCAAAGATACAATAATTTCTTTATGCCTATAATGTTTTTTCCCTTAAGACTAAACAAAGTGCAGGTGTTTCATTATAGAAACATACAATTTTTATCAATTCTTTGATAGAGGAATTAAGAGGAATTTAGAAGGCAAAACATTATCCCTAAATATTTAATCATCTAAGAATAGCAAAGATGTATAGACGAACCTCTATAGTCAATACAAATATAACCAAATACAACATAGAACCAACAATCTAAAGATTTCTGGGAAGTAAATTAAACAAATTGTTCAATTTCTAACTTAGTTGTGAACATAACTTTGCAGAGATATGCCAGGTATATTGATACTCAATATAGACCTTCCCAATGTTCTATACTATTCCCAAATATACACAAAAACAAACTATGAAATTAGAAAAACTTGCTCCAGGTATTAACCCTTTCTTATTAAAAAATAAGGTATATATAGAGTGCTTTGAAAAATATCATATCTCTTAAAAGATTTACATTCAAATTATTCTTTATCCAAAGATTTGGATAATGTTAACAACTTTTAACTAAAAATAGAAAATTGTTGAGAAAATTGCTCCAAAAATGTTTGCATTTGCACTTGATTTATGCATTCAAGTTCAATGTATTTGAAACTACTCTATTATCGTTGCTCGAAATGCTCAATAGCCATGATCTGTTGCTAATATGATGCATTGATAAGTTTAAATTATTGAAAAACTTTGACCAAATGCTCCCATTATTCATTTATTGGGTAATTGAGATCAATCATTTTTCTATACAATTCATATGCTTCAATATACCTCTCAAAATAAGGTTTTACTATGAACAAGTATTTGATTTTGTAGCAGATGAAAATGTCATCAACTAACATTTGAAGTAGATTCTGATCACTAATCTCTCCCTTGATTCCACCAAACTTTGTCTTCCCCTTGCCTCCCTATTCAACAATATTTCATATTTCTCTTATGTTACCATCTAGCCAAATGAATTCTTAAAGGATGGAAGACCTCTCTCTTGCAGAATAGAATTTTTTTTGTAGAACTTGTTGATTTACACTTGAATATTTTCACACTTTTCCATTGTCTTTAGCATCAAAGTGTTCTTCATGAGAACATTTATAGTCTAAATAACTGATCCTGTTCTCTCTTCAATTCCTAGTTCTTCTCTAGACCTTGTGTTTAGAGCTTTTATTATCTAACTTGCTTGTTCAGGTTTATTTCCCAATTGTATTTTGATGTCATTAATAAATTATTTGGCTCTTTCAATCAACTCCTCCTATTCTATGGTAATCTCCATAGAATTCCAAATATAAGACACAAATGACATAATTTCCATCCAAATTTGTTCTTTGGCCAGTGAAAAACATTGAATACTATTAGAACTGCTCAAATACTATTCTAATTTCTTTTGTAAATTTACATTTCTCTTTAGTTCCTTGACTAAGGCATTATTCGATCTAATTTTTTTCATCTCAGCTCTGTCAAAATTTTCTCTTAATCTACCAATCTCAAAATCCTTTAGGCTAAGAGAATATAATGCCTCTGATATCTTGCTGCAGTAATATATTTTGTGGAACACGTGTTTGTTGCTAGAATTACTACAGTATCAGTTTGGGCCTTCTCTTTTAACAACCCTTCCATCCTTTCTTGCATTTTATGAATCTGCATGTTCTGTTCAATTATAAAGGATAATATAATTTCATTCTCCTTCTCTAATTATAATTTCTTGTGTTTGGGGATGTTCTGTTGTAGGCATCTTTAACTTTCTTCTAAGTACTTGAATATCTTCATTTTTATTCTTAACAATCTCTTGAGTTGCATCCACATTTTTGCAATCCAAACCTAATTTAATTACAAGGTCTTCTATTGATTTGATGCTAACACCCTTTTCAAGAGAAGAATTACTTTCCATTTTAAGTTTTGCAAGAGTATTATTCAAAGAATTTTGTAATTTTGATACATTTGAAGCAAAACTAGTGAGAGAGGAATAAATCATCTCACTAGTTTGTCTATGCAGATCAATTTGATATATAGGATGAATTTGTTTAGTATTGAAAGATAAAACAAAAGTCTTATAATATCTAGCAACTTTTGGAGAAAAAACTTCAAGCTCAAGAAATGCTAACTTAAATTCACCTTTTTCAATATCTAGAGCTAAAAGCAACCTGTTTTTAGGGGAAGTTTGCTTCTAGAACTAGGTATAAGTTACTTCCTTTAAAACCTCATTCTTTTCCTTGATTTACAAAAACTCAGAAAATATGTTTTGGTTAGAAGAAGGAGAAGATTATGCTACCCCTCGATCCGATTATTGCATTCTAAAAATAGGCTAACCTGAAACAACCATAGTAGCTGGTGAATAAATATCAGATGAGACAGTTTTTGATACCACCCCCTTCATATTGTTTGTCTTCTTTCTCTTGTATACTCTGAATTGTTCCTATTCCATTTTTGACTTTGATAAGCTTTCAGTTGTCCTCTTCAGTTCTTTTTCTTTCATTTCAGGTGTAACCATAATTTTCTATCCTACTGACTGCTCCACAATTTGTTGTTCTATTAATTCATGTATAATTTTTTCCTCCTAGGTGTCCTTATTAACAAACTTCTCTATCTCAGTCTTGGACACATGAAAATAAGGTGGGGATTTCTATTGAACTCTAATGGCTGAAATTCTGCCAATGGGGTCATATGGCCAAGTAACCCCAAATTTAAACTTAATTTGTGCTAATAATTGTTCCACCTCTTTGTTTGTTGACCTCTGATTCACTATAAATGGCCCTACTGGTGCCTTTAGTTTAAACAAGGTCTGCTTCCTAATAAGTAAAAAATTCACTTAATCTACATAGAGGCTTTGGCTAATGAATTCAAGCGCAAAAATACACAGGAAAACAAACTAGCAACTGATAGGGTGGAGGTTCATACCCATACAATCTAACTTTTGTAAAATGTTGGTACAAATACCAATCATCAGACCTTGTTTTTTCACTAAGTCGCATAATCCTTTTGATTTCAGTTGAAATTCTAGGGGAACTATCACTAATCAATAGATTGTATCATATGTGAAGAAATTTGTTCACAAAATTAGTGAAGGAAAATTCCTCAGAATTCCTTCTGAAGAAGGAAGTCCAATGAATCACAGACTATTGATTCCCTTGAAGATCCTGCTTTTTCAATTGTATTGGGAACATGTCTGATTGATAATACAAAAAAATATACTAGGAATGGCTGATATTTAAAAGCTTTTTCAACTCCAAATTTAAGAAACTAGTCATGAATGGCCTCAGATAAAAACTAGTTGAAATTGAATAAGATTTGTGGCTTCTTATCTAGACAAAAAGTTGATAGAAAAGATAGAATTACTTCATCCACTTTATCATCACTATGATACCCTAAAATACAACATAAAATTGATATGAAATGTGTTTAAATTATGGAAACATTGATGAAGGGTAAGGCAGACTGTGAGTGGGAATACCAGTCCCTTCACGCATGCATAATTAAAAAATAATTGCCATTTTTTTAAAGTTAACTTCTAATATATTTCCAAGATAATTTCACTAGAGAGTGGGTGTAAAAATCTGGGAAAATATATGCACAGGGCCTTTAAAATGGACTCAAAAGTTACAGAAAACAGGGTTTCACCGTTTTTAGCAATATGGTTTTCTCATTGGGTAAGTACACGTCTGCACACGATATTACACATTTCCAAAAAGGATGAGTTTGAGGAAATAAAAACTAGGGGAAAAAGGAATCCCATAGAGAAACAATTGTCACTATTATCTTGAAACCTTTGGAAATCCCAATTCCGTAATTCATATAGGTCAAACTCTGTTTTTCATTCCCTATCAACTAAGGGCAATTCATCAATTGTTGGGAGGGTTTCAAACTAAACCCAAGACTCTTTTCCTTTAGTTGAACTTATTTTGAACTATCAACTTGTAGCAAGGAGAAAAATTACTTGTAAAAGGTACGACTATATTTCTGAGTTGTCTCTGAGGCCTTACTATAATTTTGCACTTTCTCTATGTCTGACGACTGAAGGAAAGGTGATTGTGGACATACAAAGGTGGGAGTGATTAAATTATGAATGAGAGTGAAAATAAAATGGAATGAATGTTTGGATAATGGGCATATTTGTAATTAAATGGAAAACAATATTCATAATTAAATGACAAACAATCAATAAAATGGCGGTGAGAGATATCTATTACTGAAAATGGGGAATGGTTTTTTGTTTGGGGGGGGGTTAGGTGGAAGTGTAAATTGTGAGTAATGGGGGGGGGGGGGGGGTTGGGAGAATTAATGAAGTCACGGCGATTTTTAGAAAATTTTCGGCAGCACGCCCCCCTTCCCCTTTGTTAAATGTCAAGCAAGTAGGGGAGGGGGGATCCAATAGAAGACATCCATCACCAAAGCTTCAATCACTGTGTGACGATTTTACATTTTATTTATTAAAATAAAACAAAATAATATATTGTGGCATTATACATCTATGCACAAACTATTACAAAGTGCAATAAAAACAATGTTTTTTGAAATTTTAATGTAAATTTTGAAACTTTCAATGTAACAAGAAAATGTTACAACACCCAAGTGTTGGTGTAGTGTTGGGTGGTAGAAACACCTCCTTGGATGCCCACTTTCAAGCTTTGATAAGCAATATGAAATGAATTTCTATCCCCTTGATTGTTACAACATTCATTGTACTCGTCATTGTTTTAGTAGTTTCAATAGTAATAGTTGTTATAACATCAAAGTTTACAACAATTTCAACATTTTCAATAGTAATGGGTGCTACAACATTAATTGTTATAACATTTTTAGCAGATTTAACATTGACATGTTGTTATGACATATGTTATAACATCTGCTATTACAACGTCCACTATGACAACATCTGCTTCTCAATTCGTTGTTACCTATGTTTGTGTTTCTCAATTTGTTTTCTTTATCCCCCAAGTGCTGGCGTGGTGTTGGGTGGCAGAAAAACCTCTTTGGTTTCCCACTTTCAAGCTTTGACATGCAAGATGAAATGGATTTCTACCCCCTCTATTGTTACAACATATGATGTTACATCATCCACTGCAATGGTTACTATTTCAGTAGTTTACATAGTAGCAGTTGTTAAACATCAATTTTTACATCTGTTTCAACTTTTACAACTGTTACAACATTTTCAACGTATTTAATATTAACATGCTATTATGGCATCTGTTTACAACATCTGCTTCTCAATCCATTGTTAACTATGCTTTTGCTTCTCAATTTGTTTTCTTGATTTCCCAAGTGTTGGTTTAGTGTTGGGTGGTAGAAACACCTCTTTGGCTACCCACTTTCAAACTTTGACAAGCAAGATGAAATGTCTTTCCATTACAACATCCAGTACTAAAACATATGCTTGTCAATTTGCTGATACCTATGTTTGTTCTTCTCAATTTGTTTTCTTGATTCCCCAAGTTCTGTTGTAGTGTGGGGTGGTAGAAACACCTCTTTAGTTGCCTACTTTCAAGATTTTAAAAGCAAGATGAAATGGCTTTGTACCCCCTCTATTGTTACAACATTTGATGTTACAACATCTATTGTTACATCATCTGCTTTGAATGGTCATTGTTTAAGTAGTTTCAATAGTAAAAATTGTTATAGCATTAACCTTTACAATAACTTCAATATTTTCAATAGTAATGGGTGTTACAAAATCAAATCTTACAACATTTTCAACAGATATAACATTGCCATCTTGTTATGGAATTTGTTGTTACAACATCTTCTATTACAACATCCACTGTTACAACATCTTCTTCTCAATCCATTATTACATATATTTGTGTTTCTCAAATTTTTTTTTCTTGATACCCCAAGTGCTAGTATAGTGTTGGGTGGTAGAAACACCTCTTTGGTTGCCCAATTTCAAGCTTTGACAAGATGAAATTGTGTGTTGTTACAACATCTGCTTCTCAATCCATTGTTACATATGTTTGTGATTCTCAATTTGTTTTCTTGATCCCCCATGTGTTTATGTAGTGTTGGGTGGCAGAAAAACCTTTTTGGCTGCCCACTTTCAAGCTTTGACAAGCAAGATGAAATGAATTTCTACCCCCTCATTTTTATCCTCAAGGTGCTACATCTCCTTCAAGGCCACAAATTCAACTGCTTTGATAACATATGATCCATAAACAATATGTTTATGACTTGTTTATCTCACCAACATGGATCATTGTGAAAATAAATATAAAATAAAACAATGATGTCGCTAAAATGTGAAAATAAATATAAAAGAAAACAATGATGTCTCTAAAACTCAACGACTATTTCCTATGCAATTCATTTACAAAACCATAACTTTGTCAAGTCGAGTTCAAGGATCCTTTGTTAGTCCAAGCGAGTTGAAGGATCCTACCCATGATGCATGGTTGTAATTCACATAACTAATTCTCAACCTTTAACTTGTATACAATTTACCAAAAGAAACATTTGTTAGGATCAATGCTCTTGATCAACAAAGGGCATAATCAACTATGTTTGCATTAGGTTTCAAGCCTAATTCCAAATGGATTCCAACACCATTCTAATTCACCAATAAGAGGCTATTTCATAAGCAAGTTCGATTTATTTAGTTAAAAATTGTTGCAACATCTAAAATCCATAGGTTCACCAATGAATAGAGGTGTTAGCCCTAGAATTGTTGTACTTTATGCACCTTCACATGATGCGCTACTTATTCCCTTGTTTTACCAGTTTATGAACTCTTTCTACATCCTTTTAATGCAATAGCAAATATTTGCACTTGGGTTGTATTTTATATAAGAATACCTTTGTTATATGAATTTCTAGGATTAATGTTCATTAAAATGTTGTTAATGTAGATTGTCTTGTTCTTGCATCACATATGAATCTTGCACCAAGTATATGTGGACCACTTCATCATTCAAGCTTGTCATGAAGGAAAATGCTAGATGGTAGTACAAACATGCATTTGGAATGTTACTGGATCCTTTTTGACAACCAGAGGTGGAATTATCTTTCACTGACCTGTTCCTGCACTAAATAGAAAAATCAGGTAAAACCCATGTTTGCAAAAGTAGCCAAACAATGAACTTCATGCATGATTTCCTAGGAAATGGAGCTGAATCAGAAAATTCCAAGAGGGGTTTTTGTTGAAAACATGACAAATTAGGTTTCCACCAAACACATTTCTAAAATTCACATCGGTCTAAGAGATACACAAGGATCTTTGAGGTATTTTTATAAAAAAATGATTTTTTTTTCTCCAGAATTCCAAAATATGCCCAGATTTGCAAAATTCACATTAGATTTGTGTTTCTTCAATTAGATCATCGCTGAACTAGATCTACCGTTCATGGCACATTGTTGGGATTCAATCTCCATATTGTTTTCAAAGGATTGGATTGTCTAAAGCCAAATTTGTAATGTAAAACAATTCTAAAAAAATAGAGCTATGGCTCCAAGCCTATATACAAAACCATTATTTGTATTCTCATGCTGCTGAGCTGAGTGCTGGGGGTTCTACCCCCTTCCTCTGATTAATTGGAGCTGGACTACTGAAGCTCGTGATGTATTAAAGATTGGGGTTTCATTAATAACAAGCATCAATGCCACGTTTCATTTTCATTTTTGTTACATTTTACTAATGCTTCCTCTAATCTATAATTTAATATTTATTTAAAGAGGGTGCAAGTTGGTTAGTTTGGGCCCAACCTGTTCATCTTGTCACACCTCTATTAGTTAGTGGTGTGGCTTGGAAATTCATAATAAGATATCATGGTGTGTGTTTTATGGTTTAATATATGATTCATTTGAGACTTTGCACAATTTTGTTCCTTATGCTCTATTTTCCATTGGAAAATATACCTTCCATTTTGATTCAAGATTGCATTAAGTTTTTCATACACTTGCATACTCTGTTTTCTTAAATAAACCTTGAAGTGGCTTTTGGTATTTTACATTTTTTGATAAAAGGCTTGCATTGCTAAGTTCCTGCACTAAAGAGAAGCATTCTTGCACTAGAGAGAAACCAATTTGGGGCTTTCATATATCGACACATTTTCGGGAAAATTCGAGAAAGATTTTTGTTCAAAATGGTGTTTGAACACCTCCACATCAGTTAAAATGCACACATGTTGTACAGATGGATTTTTAGGGAATAATTAATGCTTCAACCCCAAATTCTCACTAGTTTTCAAATTGCCAATTTTCTCCTTGATTTGCATGCAACTGAAAGTGAATCTTGAAATTTAGGAACACAAGTTTTGTTCTTAGTATAGAAAATTGAGAAAGACAGGGGAAATTTTCCAAACTTCACCACTGTTTGGAAGATCTAAAGGGGTCTTTTAGGCATATTTGTAGAAAAATCAGGTAAAACCCAGGTTTGCAAAAGTAGCCAAACAATCAACTTCAAGCATGATTTCCTAGGAAATGGAGCTCAATCAGAAAATTCCAAGAGGGGTTTTTGTTGAAAACATGACAAATTAGATTTCCACCAAACACATTTCTAAAATTCACATCGGTCTAAGAGATACAAAAGGATCTTTGAGGTATTTTTATAAAAAATTTATGTTTTTCTCCAGAATTCCAAAATATGCCCATATTTGCAAAATTCACATTAGATTTATGTTTCTTCAATTGGATCATGGCTGAACTAGATCTCCCATTCATGGCACATTGTTGGGATTCAATCTCCATATTGTTTTCAAAGGATTGGCTTGTCTAAAGCCAAATTTGTAATGTAAAACAATTATAAAAAAACACAGCTATGGCTCCAAGCCTATCTAGAAAACCATTATTTGTATTCTCATGCTACTGAGATGAGTGCTGGGGGTTCTACCCCCTTCCTCTGATCAATTGGAGTTGGACTACTGAATCTTGTGATGTATTAAAGACTGGGGTTTCATTAATAACAAGCATCAATGCCACATTTCATTTTCATTTTTGTTACATTTTGCTAATGCTTCCTTTGATCTGTGATTTAATATTTATTTAAAGAGGGTGCAAGTTGGTTAGTTTGGGCCCAACCAGTCCATCATGTCACACCTCTTTTAGTTAGTGTTGCGTGGCTTGGAAATTCATAGTAAGATATCATGGTATGTGTTTTATGGTTTAATATTTGATTCATTTGAGACTTTGCACAATTTTGTTCCTTATGCTCTATTTTCCATTGGAATATATACCTTCCATTTTGATTCAAGATTGCATTAAGTTTTTCATACACTTTCATACTCTGTTTTCTTAAATAAACCTTGAAGTGGGATTTTGTATTTTACATTTTTTGATAAAAGGCTTGCATTGCTAAGTTCTGAGTGGTTTTGAATTCAAGGTTATGGAATTATTTGGTATTGTTCCTTTGACTCTCTTGTTTAAGAATTAAGCTATGAACGAAAGGAACATAATATTTATGTTTCGCCATTGATATTATTTTTGATTTAGAAACAAATCCAAGTGACGAGTAAAACATTTTGAGACTCTTTAATTCCTTATTCGAAATAGAAACAAAGTATGGGTGTGAAAAATTAAAGTGTAATGGACCCTTGTGAGTTGGTTTGACTTGTTGTCATTAATTTTCCTAAACTTGACAGATTGAAGATTTTTGTGTTGTGCATACCTCATGATTTATTTAACACACCTAGATTATATGTTTTGAAAGCAGTAAGGAATTTCTTAGCACAAAGAGTGAGAATTAGTACAAGAACAAGAAATTGGAGTGTAGGAATGAGATAGTAAGGAGTTTTCTAGCACAAAATTCCTATAGTAAAGGAAGAAAATTGATTAGTATAGGAATTATTTGTTTGTCAATATGATTTTCTTGAATTGGTTGTGGAAGCTTGTGTTTTAAAGATCTTTATTTCACTTGTAGTTCTTTTGGTTATGCAAATTACACATTCGACTAACACATCTGGTTTGTCATATTTTAAACACAAAATGAATGAACATGAGTAGTGCGGGAATTTGAATAACTATAGAGTGAGAATTAAGGTAGTGCAAGAATGTTTTTGATGTCTTGTGTGACTCCTTTAAACACTGTTGTGGGATTGAATGGATTGATACCCGTGTTCTTTCGAGATTCTTTTGATTATTTATCTAGTTTTGTAATCTCGATTTGTTTGATAAGTTAATGAATGAAGTGGCTAATGTTGAGATTTATCAAGTTCTTTTTCTTTTAATGAAATTTCAAATCTAGTGTAGGAATTGAATGAAGAATTTATGCATTGTTTTCTAGAGCTTAGAAGGTTGTTAATGGTTTTTCAGGATTAGTGTTTATGGTTTCACTTTTAATGAATGCATCTGACTCCAGGAAATTTGGAGTGGGCAATAATTGTTGCTTGCAGGAAAAAATAGGATTTTGTTTTGCAGTTTGGAGTCAATCTCTGGCATTTCCAGTGTTGTGCCTCGAAGTTCATGGACTTCCAAATTGACAATTAAATATTGGTACATTATTGGAGGTTGGGCATAATCGGCTATGTTTGCATTAGGTTTCAAGCCTAATTCCAAATGGATTCCAACACCATTCTAATTCATCAATAAGAGGCTATTCCATAAGGAAGTTCGATTTATTTAGTTGAAAATTGATGCAACATCTAAAATCCATAAGTTCACCAATGAATAGAGGTACATCATGCCCAATCTATGAAGTGACCAATGCCAATTCATAGATTCCAAGGATTATCTTGATTTTGATTTTGACCCATAACTACTAGCCTTGGAAAACTATACCTTGAATATGTTCTCAAACTATTAGGTAAGCACAAATAATTTGCAACAATCATCTATATGGAAAGTTTTTACCATGTAAAAGTTGCAATGAACACTCAACTTACAGTTTTAGTGAAAACCTATAGCATCCCTCTAGGACAACCCTGGGTTGCCTTTAAGTCACCTTCCTTGCCTTCATTATTATACTAAAGCCAATTTATTTTTTCCTCTCACAAGTCATTGACTTGTTTTGATATCTAAACCTAAGCCTAAGGTGAAATGATTTTGTCTTTCTCCTAGCTATTCTACAAGTGAGCTTCAAACAAAACCATTTCTCCAGGAAGTGACATAGATAAACGGAAGCTCCCTTTCAACACTTCTTACAGATAGAGAGTTAGCGCTACTAGTTGCAATTGCACTTGTGCCATTTCCCCTGATCCTTATTCTCCACATGGAGTTGACTCTAGTCTCATTCCCCATAACCATTTCATCTTCAACACCTTTACTACATCTAGCTACTCAACATTGAATGGAAAAATTGACCACCCCTTCACTTGAGTGTGGAAATGTAGCTTATATATAACACAAAATGGAGAGGGTTTGTACTTAAGCTTATGTAATAGATTACAATTGATAAGTAAATTGTATAACAATTTTTTTACGATCTTCACTAATGTTTATTATAATTATTGAATGTTTTACATAATTGGAATGACATTTTAGTTGTAACTTATTTGAAATTTTATTATCGTATGTGCACTTTGATATGTTGTAATATGATTATTGTTTCATTTCATATGTTGTAATATGAGATATATAACAAAGAAATTAATTATTGCATGACATAAATAATAACTTTTCATTCGAAATGTTTTTTTTTTTTTTTTTTTTTTTTGTAGAACAAGGATATTCTAGAAGATCCTAATGATCCTCATCAAATATATCCAGATCATGCTGGGTCCGATGTTAAGATGGCAAGTGATGCTCATGATGACATAGATACATATGATAGTGAGGTTGATGCTGATACAAATGACAACAGATGATCATGATGATAATGATGATCATGAGACAGTTGTTGGTAGCAGTTAGTGACATTCATGATCCCATAAACTTCATCATGGATCATTTTTCATATATTATTATGATGCCTATTTTCATGGTTACTATCATACGTATCATTTTCATGGCCTCCTGTACCATATTATTGAGTAGTAACTTTTTGACATGTATCATTTTGACTTATATCATTTGGACATGATGTGTCATATTTACTTGTATCATTTTGTCTTACATAATTTATCATTTTTATTTATATCATTTGTACATGTTGCATCATTTTGACTTATGTCGACTGTTGGACATGTATCATTTTCACATGTTAGTTATCCACTAGTATATGCGAATTTCACTTATTTTAGTTATATATGATGACGATTTTATCAATATTGACTCGTTAAATTTTATATATTGAAAGTTTTTGATGATTTGGATGCATATTTATTACGTATGATGGTTTTGATTTACTACTCATAGTGGATGTTTTCAAATTCACTTAAATTATAAATATTTGACACACTTGTTTTAATTATAGATGATGATCTTGTTACAATAATTATCTTGTTATTTTATATATATTGCATGTTGTAGATTCTATTATGATGGATATTTAATAAGTATAATGATGTTGTTAATTTTCATGGATGTTTGTTTCCCTAAAAATTCTTTATAAATGTTATCCTATAAAATATTTCAAATGCATTCATATGAATTACTATATAATCATATAACTTATTTAAGAGACATGATATTTTTAACTAATAAAATTAAAATAAGACATATTAATTTAACTGTATGCAAAAAAATAATAATTTTGGAAGCAAAAATGGAAGCAACAATGGGAGCCAAATTGGAAGCCACAATAGAAGCAAAATGAGAAGCAAAAGGGGAAGAAAAACTAGAAGCAAAATAGGAAGCAAAACTGGAAGCTAAATGAGAAGCACAACTAGAAGCCAAATCAGAAGCCAAACTGGAAGCAAGTCTTGGCACTAAACCTGGTGCTATTCCTGGCGTTATTCCTGGTGCTTGGAAGCAAAAAAATAAGAAACAATTGAAGCAAAATTGGAAGCCACACTAGAAGCGAAACTGGAAGCAAAAAGAGAAGAAAAACTGGAAGCCAAATTGAAAGCAAATCCTGGTGCTGTTCCTAATTATATTCCCTTCTATCTTTCTAGCCCTATTTTCTAGCACTATTTCCGACGCAATTTCTGGTGAAATATTTGGCGCCATTACTGACGCTATTGTTGTTGATATTACCAATGATATTTCCAACACTATTTCCAGCGCTATTGTTGTTGATAATTCTAGCACTATTTCCATTGATATTTCCGATGCTATTGTTGACGTTATTTCCATTTCTATTGACGACGCTATTTCCGATGCTAATTCTAGTGTTATCTTTCCAACGCTATTCTAGGCATTATATTCGGTGTTATTTTTGGCATAATTTTGGGCACTAAATTTGGTGTTATGATAAGCATACTTGATTGCGCCTATTTTTGCACTACAAAAGGTGTCCAATTCATGGAATGAAATACACTAAATTCTAACATTAACTTAGGCACTATTTGCTTGTTTTGTTGTAGTGAATGGAGTCATTTGGATATACCCCCAGTCTGATAATAGTATGCTCCAAGTCTTCAATCCTCATTTGTTTGGTTCTTGTTGCAATATTTTCTTGCTTCAACTGATTATCAACCTTTGAAAGGATTATTTCTATCTTGAAGGCATTTAAAGAAGTATCTTTCAAGCTTCTATAGATAATTTATTTTGTCTTTTTGTGTAAGTCAATCTGGTTCACCAAATGAATCTTCTTCAAATCAATAGAAAACTTTGTTGCCTTTGTAATCTACTACAATTTTGACAATTTGAGGCTTTTGGTTGCAAAATTGGCATATTAAATTGTCCCATTTCATAATCCAAGGAAGAGAGTAACCTTGTCCGTGAAGAACCTCAACCTTGCTTTGATAGTGTTATATATGAATCCTATTTCACCTTCATATTCTTGTTTTTAATTTCCATAAATCGAGAATAATTTTTTTCTTGCTTTCCTGTTGAAAGATATACATTAGAATATGATGGTTCATGAAACACAATAGTTGTTGGAAAGAGATCCCACATAAATGTAGGCTCACTTGAAGTTTCTTCCTCTGTGTTTGGAACTATAATTGAACCCTCTTCTTCCTCAACTCTTGGCATTTTCTATGACCCCTAATCTCCATCTTCTATCCCTGAGACTGAGCATGACTATTGTGTTTCCTCACATCCTCTCTTTAGTTCCTTCTCCTTTAGTGGTGGTGTTTCCCAAATTTTTGGCTGTGAAGTTTGGCCTGCTTCCTAGTTGATTTGTTTAGTCTAAACTAGATCCTTCTCCCAAACATTTTTGTCTACAAATTGCTAAATCTCTAGTCTGGGAATATGCTTATATGGGGTTGATCCCTGCTTTACTTTCCTCTTTGATATGATCTTGTGATGACCATATTGAATGCTTCTCCTTGAGGAAATTTCATTTGTTTCAACATTTCTTCAACATCTTGTAATGTTTCTCTTATGTTAAGTAAGAAAGGTCCAACCTCCTTCTTCAACTTGAACATTGTTGGGCACCTTTTAGACACAAAATGAATTTGAAATGAATTGAGGCTATGTATGATATATTCTAATGCAAATATCCTCATTGACAAGAAAACTGGAACTATGTAAGGAGGTAATTCACAACTATAAATTCCGATCTCTATAAATTATTTAAACAAATACCGGTCACCTACTCTAGTATCTCAACTGAAACATTCTTGGAGGAATCTCACAAAATAATAAACCATATGCAACTAACAAGAACTAATTGACAACGCCTACAAATCCAAGATCCTGGGAATGATTTCTCACCTTTGGTGTCCAATGAATTATAAAGATGACATTTCCACTCTAATTTTGAGTATGCAAATGAAGAGATGAAATTTTATCCACTTGCAAATATAGAAAAAAAATACAAGTATTGATTGATACATAAAGGAATTAGATAGAATGTATTGGGATCATTGGACATTGATAACATTGGTAAAATATTAACCAAAGTGAAACCTAATGAAGGACTTTTTGGCTGGCGATATAGAAGTTAGGAACCATAAGACAATATTATCTACAGTCTAATTATCATCATATCCTAATAGAAAAAGAAATAAGATATATTTCGCCTTGAAATTTTGAGGAATATACTAAAGGGATAAGGGGGAGAACTTTCTGGTAACTGACAAGACAAAGCCAACAAAGGTTATAGAATAATGTCTTTATATTCCGTAGTTAACTCATTATAATAAAAAATAAAGAAGTCTTCATTTAGAGATTGGGTTTGATTTGGGATCACTATATTATGCATTTCTTAAATGACTACAAAATTAATATGAAATGGAATAACTCCATTCTTTGACGTAATATCTTGTTTATTGGGAATGTAGTTTTTAGCACACTAGGAAATTAATTATAGGTATGGATGTTTTTGAGGGATTATAAATTATGTCAAATAAGACTCTAGGTCAAGGCAATGTCCTGCTGATCCTTGAAGTTGTGGAAATCCCACTCTCCGATCTCAAAAATTTTGAACTCACAGTGTGTTTCATGTGAATCTGCTTCCCTGGTTATTAATGACAAATCCTCAAAATTAATAGGGTGAGAAGAATCTACAGTTTGGGGTTTTATGACTTTGTTCTTCATCTTGATTGAATAAGGAATAAGATGAGCTTGAAAAATGGCCCAATAGTTAGTTGCAATCACCTATGTGAGGTTTGTAGACTGTCAACAGTTTCTTCAACAAACACGTTCCATAATGCTTTTAAATGTAATGAATACAAGAAACCCTTTCTCCCCTTTAAATACTAAACTAGCCATTGATACACATGACAAATGTTTATAAGACATGTATTTATTATTTAGAAAAATAATGAGCTCCCACTTATTGATTGTGTTGATATCATTCTTGTTCTTTTAACACATGGACTAGTACTTTTGCGCCATTTGGATGCCATCTTTATACCAATTGTATGCCATCAAAGACCAAGCTTGTGAAGTCACTTTCCATGACAATTTTTTGAGTCACGGGGTCCCATTAGTCACATCACAAAGGTAATATCAGGGGAGGGAGAGGTTGGTTGACATACTTTTCTAACTAATGCGTGTTTAAATAGTAAACTGCTTGGGTGTGATTTTGGACCCCCCGTTAAACTTCAGACACTTGGGGAGCCTCGACATAACTGTTATACCACCCATTTGAAAAATATTCAACTAGCACTCCTAAAGCTACACAGGAGTTAAAACTATGTAGCAAGGTCAAATAAATATTGATTCTTTCAAAACAAATATTTGTTTACATAAATAAACAAATTATACACAATACAAACTATTTTTTGTTACAATTGGTTTAATGCTGACATAATTTTTAGTTGGAAGGTACACATTGAATAAGATGGGTGAAAGGTTGAAGTTAACACCTCAAAGCACATCTTATACAAATTTAGCAATAGAGAATAAAAATGGTGAAGTTGTAGTAGGTTGCATGTTGGCCTACAAGGCTATCCCCAAATATGTCTTAAAAAGGTAAGTTAAGTTGAAGCTTTCATAACTCATAACTTTTTATGGGAATATTTGTCTAGGGTTTATTAAAAAAGTGTGATAAAGAGAAAAAAAGGGGAATTCTAGGTAACTATTATTTTTGTCTCACATGGCAAGGGGTGTTGGAAAAAACATACACCTACTAACCCTATAGAGATATTAGTATTAACACTAAAAGAAGATGAAGATGTGGAACTTAAGATTTCCAAAGTGGAAGAGCAAAAGGAAAGCATTGAAGCTACAATGCTAAGAAAGGTGGACATTATATATATGGTAAGAAAAAATAATGTGGATTTTTAAAATATGACCTCAAATAGATGGTTGACAAACATGGACTCAAAGAAATGGAGGGGGGCAATTATGAATGAGCTAGGATTCGTCCATAACCTTCGTTCACATCTTGAATAAGATCATAAGAGAATAAGAGGATTGAGTCTCAATCACATGGAGAGAAAATTGAAACACAATTAGAGAACATGAGGTTTGAATCCCCAACACTTGATCATTTATCACTCCAAGATCCATATCAACTTGGATGCAACTTGAGACAAAGGAACTATTTCATTCACAAAATCAATATGAGAATTTTTGGAGGTAATGATAAAACAATATGGATATTATAAATCAAGTAATTCTTTGATCTACACTAAGTGCAGACCTTACAAAATGTACCTATTGCATCCATATATTCAAAACCTTCTCAATTTGTGTCCTATTACAGGCTTTATGATCATAAAAAGGACTATGTTTCCTTTTGGTATTTTTTTATATAGACGAATTAATGACATATTATGAGGATATTAAGAGAAACACCTTTGGCCAATTGATAAATATTTGCAAAGAGGTCTAATTACAATGCATCTTTTGTACTTTAAAAAATTGACCCTTAGAGTGAAGAAAATTTCAAAGGATAATTAATTGGATCTCTTTAAAGGCACTTAAAAGGACAAAATTCAACATGAAGAACATCTCTTCAAACCTAAATCATTAGCGAATGCTTTTTTATGGCAAGGAAACTTGGAAGTAAACAACATTGCTTCTAGATGGGTTTCCACTAACACTTAGAAAGAGGACCATGCCACAACTTCTAACCTTAGTCAACTTATAAGGTCATCACCTCAATGAATGGATGAAATAAGAGCAAAGTTGTGATGTTTCAATTGTGATGAAAATTATTGTAAAAGGCATAAGTGTAGTGAGAAGAATTTATTCGACGTAAATTGTGAACATGAAGAAGAGCAAGAATTGGAAGCCACTCAGGAAATAGAAGATGCTATTCCAACCATATATTTTCATGCTTTAGCTAGCATTAACATGCCTCAATCTCTCAAAATAAAAGGATATTAGATAAAAAAATAAGGTAATAATATTGTTTGATTTAGATATTTACCCATAATTTTATTGATTGTAAATTGGCCATACTTCTCAATTGATTTATATATACAGCACTAGAGTTTCAAGTAATGATTGAAAATATATATAACTTAAATTATTCAAGAAAGTACCATAGCATTTACCTCACTACAAGGGACTATTTTCTAGATAGCCTAGTGATTGCACTTCAAATGGGTGGTGTTGATGTGGTCTTAGGGGTCCAATAGTTACAATCAATGGGAATAATGGCTTTTGATTCCAAGAAAATTTCCATGATATTTTCCTTGGAAGGAAAGGAATTTGAACTCATGCATATCCGAGGGAAAATATCCAAAGTAATCAATGATAATAGCGTGAAAATTTTATTAAAAAAGAGACACCATTTTGTAATTGCATTATTCTCACTAGATGTTAAAATATATAATCCCTTCTCCAAAGAATTATAAACTATCATTCCAAGATATTTATAGAGATGCCTAAAGGGACTTTGCCTATTATAGAACATGATCACATTGTCCACAAGAAACCATGTAAACTTCCTCTTAACATCATATATTAGGGTCAAAAGAGTCAGAAAAAGTGTATGGTTCAAGAAATATTAGACATTGACATTATTAGTCTTGGCCAAAGTGCTTTCTCTTCACCAATGGTGATATTTTTAAAAATGATGGTTCATAGAATATGTATCTGCATTATAGATATGTCGAAAAGATCACTGAAGAGAAATTTCATATTCCTATCATCGATGATTTATTAGATGAATTATTGGAGTCCATTTTCCTTACTAAGTTGGATATTTATTTAGGATATTATTAGATTGGAAGGATGAATAATACACCCTTAAAAAATTCTTTAGAACGCATGAAGGTCATTATGAGTTTTTGGTGATGCCATTTGGCCTTACTAATGCACCTTCCATGTTGCAAAGCTTAATGGTATATATTTTCAATCCCTTATGAAATTTGAGTTTGTGTTTTTTTGGTGATACACCAATATATATCAAATCTTGGGAAGAACACATACAACATGTTTAGATCATCTTAAAACCAGTGGAGAAATGATAGATACATCAAAATACTTTCAAGTGTGTCTTGAAGGTTCAAAATATAGAATTATATGCAGGTAATATTATATTTTATGAAGGCGTCAAAGTGGACTCTAACAAAATTAAAATGATGATCAAATAAATAATATCCTAAAACCTTGAAGAATCTTAAAATTTTCTTAGGATTGACAAGCTATTGCCACAATTTTGTTAAGATATATGGTGATATAACATCACTTCTAACAACATTATTTAAAAAGGATGTGTTTTATTAGACTCAATAAGTGTTCAAAGTCTTTGAAAAACTTAAGGAGACTATGTCTAGAACTATTATCTAGGCCATGCTTGACTTCACAAAAAACTTTATCGTGGAGTGTGATTTGGATACAAAAAGAAATGATGTTGGCCTTAGAGACCCACCAAATTAAAGAACTTACTCAAGCCCATTTATGAGAATAAAATGTTGGTAATATTGCATGCAATTAAGAAATGATTCCCTTATATTGAGATCCTTCTTATGAGTGTGGTGGGGGGCTTGTAGGGCCCACTAGAGTAATAATAGTTTGGTTATGGTGGTCATTTAATGTAAAATGGACTGGGTCCACTATGGTTTATATTATCAAATAAGGCCCATTAGTTGGTTACCATGGAGTAAATGTAATGTGACCTTATTAATGAAGGTCCAATGAGTAGGTAGGAACTAGTATGGTTAGGCTTCTCTAGCAACTATAAACAAGGACACAATTCTCCATATGAAATGTGTGGAAAAATATTGTCATTGGAGCTCAACCCATTAAGAGATCACCCTACAATAGGTGTAAGTGTACAAGATTAGGTTCTCTACATAAAAGGACCATTGTATGGTGTTGACTTACCCTGCACGCATTTTGTTATAATCTATTAGAGGGGATTCTCTATCTTATTCTTGGATACATTGTATGTGATGAAATTTTTAAATATAAGGCACATAAGAGTGGTATTAGAGCCCTTCTTGGGAAAGAAAGTGGAAGTTTTTTTTTTTCCCTTTTACATATTATTTAAGGAAAAAAAGAGGGTCGTAGCATTAAGATCCATTCCCACATATTTTTATGCAAAAATCTGAAGAAATTGATTGTAGATTTTGAGCTCCTCTTCAAAAGCCTACTTTCACAAAAAAAAAATTCCAACTCAAAGTATAAAGAGTGAAGATATCACTAATTCAAAATAAATTATTTTAAGGTTTTATGATGATAACCAAATTGATTTTAGAGAAAATATCTTTAGACGAGATGCTCAAATTGTAACCAGGATAACAACATTATAAGAGGATTTTTGTGGGTTTGATTTGATACATTGTCTACTATGCTTCTCATCCATATTCATTGCACTACATCCCTTGCAATGTTTCAACCCCTAAATCCTGATGGAATCAAATAATGGCCATCACAGGGGTGAATAAAGCCTCATATATATTTTTGAGAATTTAAGGAGAGAAACCACATTATTAATAATGTATTATGACATTAGTGAAGAGTATATCCAAGATATATTTTGTTATTGGAATTTAAGGGTGATTGTGATGATATGTACATAGATAGTTGTCATTTTATGGGAAGAAAAATACTTTCACCTCCTATTTGATGAATCTACTTTGCCTTATGTAGACGACATCATCAAGGGCACTCAAGAGCTCGTTGTGACTACCAATGCTCAACTTGCATATTCTCTAGAGGTGTTTATCCTTCTAGATCCACATTAGACCTTTTATAGTTATATATATGATTTTTTGGACATGGATGATTCTATTTATTTGGATTCATATGATCACAGTGGGAATTTGGAGCATAATAATTGGGAATTCATGAAGCTCAAGAGTCATCAATTGGACATCAACATGAAAACTTAAACATGGAACCTAGGTTTATGGATGCTCCTTTAGCATTGCAGCTACTATTTGCACATGGAACACTAGGTACTTTCGTATAGCTATTAACACTCATACATGGGATTGTGATTTATGAATGAAATTCTTGGACCACTTCAAAGTTATGACTAGCCCTTGTACAAGGGGACCTGGTTTCTTGGACTACTTCAACAATTTTACTAACACCAATACATCGAACCCTAGTTTATGGTTGTGCATCCTCACTACAAGCATTAAGGGATTTTTTTCCAAAGATCCAATTGTTAGTTAGGAAGTGGTTGGGATTAGGGTTCTATGGTAGCTATAAATAAGGTATTGACCCATATATTTCTCACTTACGTCAAAGCCTACAAAGTATTGCAAAGCTTGTTATCCCTCTGTTATTCTCAAGCTAGGAAGGTGGGGTCCCATAGTAAAAGTATTATGACAATTGATTTCAATTGTTATGAAGTATATTTCTATATGACACATAATTCTATGTTTCACATGAGCATCTTTAACAATTTATTATTTTCATCCATGCATATTGGTTTTGAAAAGTCTTGAATACATTTCTAAGGTTGGTGAATCATAGTGCAAAGTTGGTCTACATATGTATCATTATTTTGTCACATAGAAAAGGAAAATAAATTTTGGTGATTTTCCTACAAACCACATTTATCATATGTGTTACACCTCAAGGAAAAATAATGTTTTGAAGCAAAGAATGGATATATGACATGTGGTAAGCAATATACATTTGGATATTGTGTAATGTCTTGTATAATTATAACTTGATGGAAAACATGATGATAATATATAATTTACGGTGCCATGGTACAACCATTGACACACATTTTGATAACAATGGTAACATTTTATGGTGGTAATAAGGTATATATGTTAAGTTTCATGGTATGGAATTTATGGTATTATGGTAAACCATATGCTCTCAAATTTCAATAGACATATGCCAACATTATGATATAGAATTATTTTGACAAGGATAAATGACCCAACAAAAATTAAAAGTGGTTCTCTCTAGAATGAGGTCCCAACTAGACTGAGTAGTATTTAGGGTAAGAAACCTATTCAGATTTTGGCCCAATTACCATGCTTATTTTTTTAAGAGCTATGAGATATTGAGTGATCATCACAACAATAAGATGAGAATTATAAGTTAGCAACTATCTAAATGTGAAAATTAAACTAATCTAAACTAACTAAAAGCTGAAAGATAATTAAGAATTAGGAAGTGATGAGCAAATAAACACACAAGTTCCCAGTTAAGGAAACAATTAGCTAACATCCTAGACAACACCTAATGTTTTATTTACTAGAAAAAAACAAATAAAAGTCATTTTTTGATCTAATAAGTGCTCAATAAAGAAAAATACAACATTAAAACATAAACACACAAGAAAGTACCATTTATTTTACATATTATTCCAAAACCTAGTAGTAACACATCTCATAAGACGCACGCATAAATGAAATTGTTTAAGAATAGTTTGAAAAAAACACACTACATGTGGAATTATGGCTCTAGTAATGACCTCCGAGGTATCTCAATATCATATATAAATGAATACAAATACACCAGATTCCTAGCTTCAGCCTGTAGGGATTTCCATAAAATTCAAAATTCCTTAATATTGGGAGTTTTACAACATTAATAGACTAATTTAGTAACAACCCCCTATGGCTATTGGACTTCTCTGGGGTCAGTTACAACTCTTTAACTTCTTATGATTTTCAAATATAATAAAGGAAATTAATTTAAAACTCTCAAAAATAATATTCATAGTTGTTATAATGGGATCGGATCCCTAGCTAATATCGTAAGGACTTCTTGAAGATAGGATAGTCAGATTTCATAATATGATGCAATCACCTTAATTTTTCTAGGTAATAGTCTCTCCATGATGATGTGGCACTTTGAGGTGCTCTCAAATAGGAATGGTACATCCTTCTTCAATGAGACCAAGAATGAGTTCAGAATTGTCTATTGCTTAGTGATATTTACAAGATGTTGCTTAAGGTTTCCTTTAGTGAGCTTATTAGTGAAGAAAATAAAATACAACTCCCTCACATTCAATGACTCATCCAATTCTCTACTTACTTCTTCACTTGGCCTCAAATCTCCTTGGGCCCTGATTGATGGGAGCTTATTGATGTCAACAATCCTCTTAGGTAAGGAGTAGTGTGGCTAGTATTGTGCCATTAAATAGGCTATGCCTTTCTCCATTTTATCCTATATCATCAAAGTTCAGTTAATAATGATAGAATCATATTTAATATCCTTTGTGTTGATTTTAGGGAATTTTGATGAGCCTAAGGTGGGCCACTGTTCTAGTTGGTTTATGACATTCAATACTCCTTTAAGCTAAGTGCCTCACTCCTTTGACAAATTCCAAAGAGGTAGTAGCTAGGTTGAAATATCCTCCATAATCTAAAGGCATGGGTACACTTGTAAGACTAGAGACTTGTAGGAATCGTTTACTTCTAAAGCACATGCCTTGTAATATTCCACCTTGATGGTCATTTGTTTCATGATCTTAGTATTTTCCTTCAACAATTTAACTTGCTTCTCTAGCTTATTTATACCTTCATCTTTCTTCTTTATATGCTCCAAAAGATCCCCTCACATTTCCCTTAGTGGCTTGAGAGCTCATCATGCCTACTAAGGCCATGGAAAGTGAATCCTTTCAAGAGTAAAGTACTATGGGTCTCTCAATAGTAATCTCTAGTGGTGGAAATTTTGTTGTAACATACATATTCTTTGCATGATCCACAATCCTCTTCAGGTTGTGATCAAACTTGAACTTGGTAAAATTAACCACCTTCTTCATTTTGGTTGGTGTGATGCCCATTTATGTCATTGGTAGTGGCATCCTATTATCTCTAGAGTTGTGAGCGGAACTGATTCAATCTTCATAGCATACATTATATTGAGCTTATGGTTGTGGTTCTCCTTGCTAAACTTGGAGGGATTCTTCCATGGATTTCGACTCATCTCGAAGTGTTTTCTCTTCTCGTATTCCCCTTTATTTCTCAATTATTTTCTTATGTTCCTTGTCTTTCCTCATTTTTTCCTCCCCTTTTTCTTTGAGCTTAAGTTCTTGTCTATTATAGTAGCTTCTCGAGCTATCTGGGGTGCCTCTTGCTCTTGCTTTATCTTATCTCCTTATTCTTTTTAAGTTACTTTTGGTTGGGATGGTTTCTCCTAGGAAGATGTTTCTCTTTTTTCCTAAATCTTTACATTTTTTGTTTGAGCAAGGTAAACTTTTCTAGAAATAAATTCTAAGAAATTTAAAGGTTCTTATAGTTCTCCTCTTATAGCCAAGTATCTAACTGATAGTCCCACCTATAATTGCATGACTTGCAATGATATTTCATTGCACATATTGGATCATATATGCGCAATTTCATGTCCCCAAAACAAAAAGTCATTTGGTTCTTCATGGTCTTCTTTAGATTTATTGATATCATTTAAATAATATGCCAGGGAATATTCTTGATCTGTGAGAGTGATATTTATTGAAGTACCACTATGTCGGTTAAAAACCTAGGTAATAGGTGGGGAGGTTTAGTTGCTCCAAATATTTTAAGATAAGTGTCATCTTGACCCAAAAACCAATCACTAACTAAGGGCGCTACTTTCCTTGCCCTTTTAGACATACATAGCTTCATTGAATAAGGCTTCATAAAATGGCACCAAAATTTCTTGAAAAATATGTGGGTATGACTATATGTAATGGTCCACCAAAAGGAATTTCAATAGACATGGACCCTCTCCCTATGAATTTTCCACCTCCAGTGCATTGTTGGGAATTCCATATTCACATAGACCATTTCCAGAAGGTAAGAAACCATGCAAAATTAAGGTTGTTGGCATTCTTTGGGATTCAGAGCCTGTTTAATGTCATCCCTCTAAGAGCATGATAAGATGTTTTCCTAGTTAAATATCCTTCCCTCAACTGCTACAATGTACATGTCTTGGACACATCCTTCAAGGAAGGTATTAACATTGAACTGATCATATATCCAACATGACATGGAACCTATTAGATGGAATGAGGTTTTCAACATATTCATCAATGTTCCTTGTTTTATTGTGCACTAAAATTTCATTTGCTAGGCCACCATGTATTTAGCAACTCTTTGGGAAAAATCTTAAAAATCATTAGCCATTCCTCATCCAAGTTTACTTCATCCTTTGGAAACTCATAATACATTTCAATATTTGTGAAACAAAATGAAGAAATGGGCTTCTAGTGTCTATCTCTAATCATGGCCTCCTTAGGATTAACATGTTTCACTAGCCATTCAACAACTTCTACACACATGAGAACTAGTGGATGAGAAACCACTTTAGGTAGTCGCAATATTTTAACAACCTTTTAAATCTTTGTGTCTATATCACTCGAGGTGGATTCTCTCTTTGAAACAACCAATATATATTTTACCATGTATGTGTGGAATATTTATTAATGAAGCACATAATATCCCAAAAATTAGCATTGAATGAGTTTTTAGGTTCCTGTTTATCTAAGGTTTGTTAGCATAGTGGGTCCTAACACAGGTTTAGAGTTAGTTGCGCCAAAAATATCCCTACACTACTGGCCCTTTTGGCATCAATCCATGGAGTGCAGACTGAAGTCTCACCTAAAGCAGTATGGGGAGATGCTGGAACCAAGTTTCCACACTTAGAGATCAACGTGATGTTGTTTTGTGCCTTAGATCTTCCTTCGCACAGATCGATAAGCCCTTATGGATTATTGATGTAACTTCTTTTAATCAGCCTCTAGACCTCCACAAAGGTCTATGACTAGCTTCCACAAACCCTGAACAAGTGAACTATCTACTTATGCACATCATATATTACTCTTAATCTAGTATTTACTCATATCTACTTGAGTGCTCGATATTTTTAACATACAATGATATAATCTTCGCGTAAGCACTTAACATCAATTGAGTTCAAATAACAATATAGATCCAGTAAAGTCGCACATCAATACATCATTATTTCACAAAACAATCATTTATCATAGCATAAAGCACATTCATTCATAACAAAAGTAAAGAGATAAAACACAGGAATTTATGGAATAATCTTCTTTTATTGATATTCAATTAAGCTTACAGACTCAAGACTTCCCTGCGCACTCAGCTGCAGGGGTCCGCGCACTCAGCTATGGACTCTACTCTAGGCCTTTACGCACTGAGATGCAGAGCCTTTCTTCTACCTTTTGCGCTAACTGAGACTCCTTCTGTCGTACCCTTAGACAAATTCTATTCTTCGATTATTATGCCTTAGACTCTCTAAGACACACCTATTTATACAATCCCATGGTCTACGGACCATGGGTAGATCTTCAAAAGCAGACTTAACTTACATAAAAGAGGGTAAAAAACATTTTTGACTCTTTACCTAACTACGTGCTCTGCAACCACAATTTGCAGAGACTACACATATTCATACATAAAAACTTGGAAATTTTCCCCAAAACTGACCCAGGGGACCTCGTCCCAACAGGCCCCCAACACAAAGATTGTGACTCGCCCTCGAGTCACTCGGTTGGCACTGAGATCTTCTTTTATTGATATTCAATTAAGATTACAGACTCAAGACTTCCCTGCGCACTCAGCTACAAGGGTCTGCACACTGCAGACTCTACTCTAGGCCTCTGTGCACTGAGCTGTAGAGCCTGTCGTCTACCTTCTGCGCTAACTTAGACTCCTTCTGTCGTACCCATAGACAACTTCTATTCTTCTATTATTATGCCTTAGACTTTCTAAGACACACCTATTTATACAATCCCATGGTCTGCGGACCATGGGTAGATCTTGAAAAGCAGACTTAACTTACATAAAAGAGGGTAAAAACCCCTTTGCCTCTTTACCTAACTATGTGCTATGTGACCACAATTTGCAGAGACTTTACATATTTATACATAAAAACTTGGAAATTTCCCCCAAAACTGACCCAGGGGATTCCGTCCCAATAGGTCCCCAACACAAAGATTGTGACTCACCCTCGAGTCACTTGGTTGGCGCTGAGATCTTGATGTGAAGATCCCGCAGCTCCACTTGTGCAATTGCTACTTGCAGCTGCTTTCTTGACTTGTTCTACCAATTGCTTTGTCATTGGTCCTGTGCTATCTTGCCTAATCTTATACTGCGTACTCTGCAAATTTGCCAAGTTTTCCTGTATGTTGGTTGAGACTATGTAGGCTTCATCCAACCAAGGTGCCAACCTAGCCTTAAGGACTGCCTCTTTCTTTTGCCCTGCTTCCACATGTGTAAGGAGCTTCTTAGCCTCCCGTAGCTTGGTGAGGCACTGTGCTATAGCAACGGTTTGCGTCGTCGCCCTTACTTTCTCGTATTACTGATGGAGCTCGTGGACCTCTATATTTAATACCTGCAAGGTAGGATCTTCCTGTACAGTTGTCACTACTTCCATGGCCTACTTAAACAACGTTGTGTAGTCCACAGCTGCGACATCCATCGTAGCAACTCCATACTTAACAATGGCTTCGCACTATTCCCTAACCTCTAGTGGGGTTGAAGGATGTGACTTCAACTCCAGTTTAGTGACTTTCATGTTCAACTCAAACTGAACTCTGTCCACCTCTGCCTTGGCATTGCGCACGCTCCCAAAAAGTTTTCTGATCTTGGCCCCCAATGACGCTTCCTCAAGTATGTGTAACTCTGGCACTATCCTGCATGCTTTTGCCACTGCGGCCACTATCTAGTTGCTTTGTGCCTGGATTGTTTCTTTTTCTTTCAGAGCCTCTGTCTTTTCAGTGAACATCTTCTCATCATTCACAAGATGATTAAACTGAGGGTGCACTTCTCCCACACCCTTAGCTCCGATATCGCACTTGATTACGGCGTGTGAAGATATTCATTGGGCAGCACTGTGATGTTGAGGCTGATGTTCTTTAGAGAACTCACAATGACCTTGTCATCACCTGCTTTCATGCTCAATGAGCCTTCTAGTAGCGTGACTACCTAGAGATCCACTGATTTGACCATATCTGCTGCCTAACTTGTTCCTGATGCCAAGCTTGTTTGTGTGGTGCTTACCTGCCCTGCGCCCACCCGGATCCTACTGGTATGAATCTGCAACTCGCAAAGATACTTTTGGATAGTACTTAGCACTTGTTGTTGTTGTTGTTCGAACTGTTTCAACAGTTCCGTTGTGGTGTCATGCACCTTATCTCTAATCTCATCGAGATCACCTTCTGTTAGTGTGATCGGATCCAACGATGGATTTGTGGCTTTCGACTCCTTTTGGGGCCCCTCCTTCTGCTAATCCCTGTACCTTTTTATCTCGAAGGGAGTGCTTTGTTCCTCCTGACCACCATTGCCCTGCTCTGACTGCTCCTATTCATCTATCTAGGGAGAAGGGGATTTACCGCTCTGCTTAGAGTTGCACTCTTCATGTTCGGCTTGTTGCTTCGCAGTGTGCCCCTTTTCTAGCTGGGCCTTCTCCTCAGCCTCTTTCCTTCGCTTCTCGGCCAACTAGTGGATCGCCTACTTCGCTGCTTCCTTCTTTTTCTTCTCCACGGATTTTCTAGTGCCTATGTCCAGATTGGATGGAGAATGCCAATCTACTAGCCAATGCTTGATAGTTTCTTGGATGGTGTTGTCCATGGCCAAGTAAGGCAGATCAAACCATTTTTGTTGTGGATCCTTCCGCGCCCTGATATATACATGGTGGAAGTTTGCTTTAAACTCTGCGTACTCTGATAACTATTCAAACACAGTCAGAGACAACCATGGCTTCTAGATGATGGCCATGTGAATGCTCGCCTCCATAAACACCCATAAAACTTTGATCTCCATGACCCGTGCGATGTCCTTTGTGGCCCAAAGGGAGGCAAACTGGGGAGCCTCTAACAATCCTTTCTCCAGGAGAGGAAATTGGCTATCCTCCAGCAGCTCCCAAGCTACTAGCACGATGGATATCAACAACCACACGTAGTGGAAGGTTTTTCTCTCATCCTGAGCCTTGTGAAAAGTCATGAGGAACTTGCTATAGAGGTAGGATGACTAACTGAACTGCACGCCCTCCACACATAGCGCAACCAATGAAATTACGGGCACTGGAACCTCGTCTGCGCGACATTTTCTCATGACCTTTCCAACTAATATTTGTGTAGAAATTTTCACTGCGAGGTCGGTGATAGATGTGATGGAGTACCCACTCGACTTTTTAACCAGCTTGAACTTTTCCTTCATATTCTCTGCCAGGTTGCACTCACTCGTCTTTCTACCAAACTCCTTGGCCGGATTCAAGCCTGAGTGCGGTAATAGCGTGATCCGATGGATCAACATATCTATAATCAGGATCGGCGTGCTCAACCACAAACATCTATCATGTACCAGGGTCAGAAACTGCTTGATACGAATGAGGTTGATGTTAGAGTGGTGGTAGTGGGGTACCCACAACAGGTTCAATAACCTTGACTGATTCACTACCGAATCCACTCAACTGGCTCCAATGCGGTGACACCGGATTCCTTGTAATATACCCTTTTCATGTAGTTTTCCGTTGTGAGGTGAGGGAACCTTTCATGATTCACCAAATCCCAGTCTTCCAGCTTTGAATGGGGAATCTACGCCAAGCGGGGACTAGGGAAAATTTTAAGGATGGAAAATTGTCTTGAATTTTAAAATCATTGGCAAATCTTAGTAGTCCCTAATATGAAAACTATAAAATGTTTATTGAAATATTTGTAAAATTATTCAAATTTATAATTATTTTATATATACTTTCTATATAATGTTAGCGATTTTAAGGGTAAAATAAATTTATATTGTAAAATTTGGGCAAATTGTTTTTATAAAAAATGGAAATTGGCAAATCTTTTCTTTTTTGGAAAAATCAAGGAAACTTAGCTCACCTGCGAATAGCCCCTAAAATTTTCCATGGCGCGGACCTTCAAAGGTGATGCCCTATGGTAGTAGGGGCGTATTTAGGAGGAATTTCCCTATATCTGGGTCCTTAGTGACCTTCACCTTTCCCTTTCGTGGAGGGATGTAATCGAGTAGCTTGGAGATGGGCTCCATGCGCTCGCCATCTATATCCTCCATGCCCTCTTCAGCCTCAAAATCCACAACTTTCCCCTTATCCTTCGCCAACTGTTTATCTTTATGCTAGGCCTGGGTAGCAAAGTGCTTCCTCGGTGACTCACACACCAACATTAGCCTCTTTTGCTTATCTTTCTTGGGCTTGGGGGCTTCTCTCACTAGTGTAGGCTTCATCTGAGGTGGCCTCGGTGCTACAGGCACAACAGCGAGAGCCTCCATGCTCACAACCTCTGCAGTAGCTCCCTTAGAGGTGACAATTCCTCTAGTGCTTGCAGTTTTGCCTGGTCTAGACATCGTGCTGAGAATAAACTAGTGGGTATCCTTGGGTAATTTATCAAATACAGAGCTAGTGGCCAAATCTAAGAAAACCCGAGGATTCATAAATGATGGACAACAAAACACAAAAATTAAAAGGATGAAAGGTGTTCTTTGTTGGATGGACATGTGTAACTTATAGGCGAATTTGAATTCAAATTCGACTGTTCCCCCCACAATCCATCCATAAATGCTGAGTTGGCCACAGATATTCAAAGATTTCATTCTTAAATTTAGCCTTAAATGCATCCGCCCCGCTCCTCTTAACCGTCTCCTCGCTGTCAAATCATGAACAGTGATTGTAACGATCATTTTTTGGATGCGTTGTGCGGTACCTCCCTTTGTAGTGAAACTCCCTTCATGCCTCTTTTGGTACTGTGGCATCTCCCTTTTTCGCATAGCCCCCCCTCTTGCATAGCTCTACAAACCAAGTAGTGTAGTTTATAGTCCCGTGCTCCCTTATAGCTACCTGGAGTGCTAAGAATGTCCTACCGCCATGTAGCCATTGGGCTGGATCCCCTGTGTATGGCTTCAATCGGCTTCCATTTACCCTTCCTGGAAATGGTTCTCCATTCAACTTTGCATGCTGAACTATGCCACCATCTGTAATTTCTTTGATGACATATGGCCCCAATCAGTCCATCTAAATCTTTCCTGGAAACTTAGCAAACTTGCTATCATATAATAAAACCAAGGCATTTACCTTGAAGGTGCACAGTTTGATGTGCTGATCATGCCAAGCTTTTTCGCATTCTTTTTGAAACTGATAATGGAATCCAACCAAAAACCTATCTTCTTCAAGCTCCATTAGCTGCGCGAGCCATTCTTCTAAGGCTCTATGGTCCGCCATTCCTATGAAAGATGTTATGCATAGAATAGGCACGATATACTCCATAGGCATCACAACTTCAATTCCATAGACCAACCTAAAAGGTGTATGACCTGTGAGCTTTGTGCAAGTAGTCATGTATGCCCACAATACTACTGGTAGGTGCATGACCCAATCATTCCACTACATGTTGCAAACCTTCGTCATTGCATTCTCCAATATCTTATTAAAAGTCTCAACCGTTCCATTGGCTGGAGGATGAAATTGCGTACTCTTCTGGTGGTAAACCTGGAACTCTTATGTCAGTGCACTAATCGTTTCATTGAGAAAATGTGTACCACAATCACTCATCAATACCTTCAGGCAACCAAACCTGGTCAACACATATTCAAACAAAAATTTTACTATTGCTGCCCCTGTACAATCTCTTAGTTGTGCCTTTGCCCATTTGGTTAAATACTCTGTTGCGGTGATGATATAACGTGCACTAGCTTTCTTGCCTGGGGGTTGAATTAGTCCTACAAAATCAATTGCCCATTTCTCAAATGGTTGCAATGACACTTGTAGATTTAGAGGAAACTCATCCCTCTGTGATGGCATGCCTGTTCTTTGACATGCATCGCATGCCCTACAATATGCTTTAGAATCTTTATGCAGCGTCAGCCACCACAACCCAATGCATAAAATCTTCTGTGCTGTTGCTTTTCCTGCATAATTCCCTCTCGCAGATCCTCCATGAGCTTCAACAAGGATACTGTTTCGTTCAAAATTGGGCACATAACGTCGAAGTATCTTGTCCGATCCCATTTTATACAAATGGCCCGCAACTACTAAAAATCTGTCACGCGCACCACCAATTCTTTCGTCTGTTGATTGATATATCCCTTTCGAGCCGTTCCTGTAGTTAGGAAGTGCATAATATCCACAAAGTGATTATCTGCTACACACACTATGAAGAGCTGCGCGTCAGGCAACCTGTCCTCCAAATTCGTAGGCTCTTCTCCTATTTCAATGTGCGACAAATGGTCTGGCCCTGCATTCAACCTTCCTGGATTCACAATTACCTTAAAATCATATTCTTGAAACAACAACAACCATCTACATATGCCCCCCCCCAAATAGGCTTATTGACTAGATACTTCAATGCAGAATGGTTTGTGTACATCTTGAAATGTCGCACAGCAGGTAATGTCTGAATTTTTGGAGTGCGTACACCATAGCCTACCCTTCACGCTCTTTCGTTGAATAATTCTTTTCAGCCTTTGAGAGCTTCTTGCTTGCAAATGCTATAGGATGATCCATCTCCCCTTCACCGGCTTGTGTCAGCACTGCTCCTAGCGCAATACATGAAGCATAAACATGCACGTGGAATTCCTTATTCCAATATGGGAATACCAGGATCGGTGCGGTGACCAATTTTTCCTTCAATACATCCAGATTGTGCTGACATTCTTCATCCCAACAAAATGTAGTGTCCTTCTTCAACAAATTTTCCATTGGTGCGGTAATCTGAGCATAACTTTTGATGAACTTCCAATAGTATCCAGTATGACCCAACGTTGTGCGTACTTGTTTGACACTTCTTGGCACATCCAAATTAACTATGACTGCGATCTTAGCAGGGTCCACCATTAATCCTTTTTTGCACACCACATGACCCTGCAAAATTCCAAAAGGGATGCAAAACAAGAATTTCTTCAGTTTCAATGCGATCTTATACTTTCGGCATGTATCCAACATCAAGCACAAACTGGCTACATGGCGCTTTACTAGCCCAAACATTGTCCAATCATCAAAATATACCTCCAAGAACTTGTGAATAAATTCTTTGAACGCCGCGATGACTACACGTGAGAAGATTTCCGATGCATTCTTAAGTCCAAATGGCATCACTGTATACTAAAATCATCCCCATTCTGTTGTGAAGGTGGTCTTACTCCTATCTTCTGGCACAATCTTAATCTGATGTTACCTAGAGAACCCATCAGTGAATGAGTAGGCCTCCTACCCTCTAACTGTTGGGTTGTGTTATATTCTTTCCACGACTAGCCCACATAGTTAATCAGGGGGTTAGAGGGGGGGTAGAGCCCCCCATTCATTGCGCCGATTGTGTAGCGAGGGGGTCACAGGGGGTTTGAGGGGTGCAGGTAACCCCCCCTTTATGGGGTTCGAGGCAGCACCCTGGAAATTTTTTTTTGTTGGACCTTATATTAGGGCGAACCTACCTATGGTTTTGTGCATGATTTTCACACATGGTTTTGGACGTGATGGTTTTCGGTCCATGGTTTTGGACACGATGGTTTTTGGTCCATGGTTTTGTACATGATGGTTTTTTGGTCCATGGTATTGGATGCTTCAACATGTATAAATATGTATTGTAACATTGAAGGGAACATAATGAAAAATCAAGCTGGTTTTCCCGGTTTTGGGATCCAGGGGAAATCTCTGTGTATATGTGTTTTATGTGTTATGCTCTCGCATTATTTATTTTCTATATTTTAGAATTCGTATGCAATTAATTTCTGTACAAGGTTAAAACCTACATTTGGTATTAGAGTTGTTTTGGCTTCAAGGGGATGCCTTTGTTACTCAGGGGTTTCGCTTGAGCCTGTGGTAGACCCTGTTCAGTGGGAGATCTGTGAGATCGATTCTAGTGGTAAAAGAAGATGACGAGCAATGGAAAGATAGAGATCGAGAAATTTAATGGTTAGAGTTTTTAGTTGTGCAAACTCAAGATGGAGGATTTGTTGGTGGATAAAGATCAGTGGATCGCGGTAGATCCGGGTACTAAACCAATGGGAGTGTCCGATGAAGAATGGAAGAAGTTGGATCGGAAGGCAAAGAGCATAATATGATTATGTGTCTCAGATTCAGTATTTCTGAATGTATCAGGGGAAGTTATGGCGAAGGCTTTGTGGGACAAGTTAGGGACTTTGTACGAATCTAAGTCTCTAGTGAATAAATTGTTCCTACGGAAAAAACTATATAACCTGAGGATGAAAGATGGAGACTCAGTGACAGAGCATCTGAATGCATTTAATACCATGGTAAGTCAGTTATTGTCTATTGATATTAAAATTTCAGATGAAGATAAGTGCATCACTTTGTTGTGTTCTCTACCAAATGTGTGGGATAGTCTGGTTATTGCAATAGGTAGCAATGAAACTTCCTTGTAGTTTGATGAAATAGTCTCGTCCTTGTTGACGGAGGAGATGAGATGAAAGAATATGGAGAGCCAGAATGGTGATTCCTTGTCTGTACAAGGATGGTCCTATAATAAAAATACAAGTAAGTCATCGAGTGGGATATCTAAATCTAGAGGGAGATCTAAATATCCAGGAAAACCTATAAAGGTTATATGCAGGAAATGTAGAAAAGAAGGGCACTACAAAAGGGACTTTAAATGTAAAGCTCCTGACAAAGGAAAGGGATATGATGATGCTCCTTCTACAGAGGCGAAAACCACCTCAGATGAAGGTGGGGATATGTACTTGGCTTCTTCAAGTACGCATGTAGATCATGAGGCATGGTTGATTGACTCAGGTGCATCCTTTCACTTCACTCCCCATAGAGAGTGGTTCTGCGAGTATGAGAAATATGATGGTGGTGATGTCTTCTTAGGGGTTAATAGGAAGGCTAGAATCATTGATCACGGAAAATTAAAGTTGAATTTGCAAGGTGGAAGGGTAAGAACACTTACAGGTGTTCTGCATATTCCTGCATTGGCCAGAAATCTAATTTATGTAAGCAAGCTAGATGATGCAGGTGTAAAAATAGTGTTCAATAAGGATACATGCAAGATGGTTTGGGGAGCACTGGTATTGATGCGGGGAGTTCAGATTGGAACACTTTACAAGCTGAAAGGTAGCATTATTGTGGAGCAAAAAATCTAGTGGTCTCTGGAAAGAAGACAATGCTGTGGCATCAAAGGCTTGGACATATTGGAGGGAAGGGCCTTTGAATACTTCATGGTAAAGGTATGGTAGAAGGTACGAGTAACAGCTCTCTGGATTTTGACTTTTGTGAAAATTGTGTATATGGGAAGCAGAATCGGATGAGTTTCCCCTATTTTGGTAAGAGGGCGAAACAAATATTATAGCTTCTGCACAGTGATGTGTTTGGACCTATGAAGGTTCCATCACTGGGTAAGTCTATGTACTATGTATCATTTATAGATGAGTTCTCAAGGAATAAATGGATATATTTCCTTAAGAATAAATATGAAGTATTTGACAAGTTTAAAGAATTTAAGACTCTGGAGGAAAACCAGACAGAGAAGAAGATAAAGGTGTTGAGGTCAGATAATGATGGAGAGTTTTGCAACAAGGAGTTGGAATAATTTTTTAAGAAGTGTGGTATAGCTTGACGGAAGACTACTCTATACACACCTGAGAAAAATGGAGTTCCAGAAAGAATGAACAAGATGTTGATGAAAAGGGAAAGAAGCATACTTAGTGGTGTCGGGTTAGGATAGGAATTTTGCACAGAGGCAGTGAAGACAACATGTTACCTGGTCAACAAATCACCTTCATCAGTGTTGGAGGATAAGACTCCACAAGAGGTATAGACTAGTAAGAAACCCTCTCCTTCACATCTGAAGGTATTTGGATGTGATGCATATGTATATGTTCCAAAGGAGAAAAGAACCAAGTTAGATAGTAAATCTGAAAAGTGCATCTTTATTGGGTATAAGGATGGTTTAAAGGGTTATAAGCTTTGGAACCCAATAACACGGAAGGTTGTGTACAGCCGAGATGTGGTGTTCAGAGAGGTGAAAGATGTTATTAAACATGAAGTCCAACCAAAGGAACAGAGGTGAAATCAGAAGATGAAGAGCCACAAAATCCAGGTGCGAGAATATCAGATCGAGAAAGAAGATAGCCAGAAAGGTATAGTCCATCTACTTTCTATTCAATTTTTCCTTTATATGTTACTTATGATGATCCCATAACTGTGAAGGAAGCAGTAGATTCAGAGGATGGAAAACTCTGGAAAGAGGCCATGGTTGATGAAATGACATCTTTGCACAAAATGAGACTTGGGATCTCATGGAGTTATTGGCTAGAAGGAAACCCATTCGCAACAAATGGGTGTTCAAGGAGAAGAAAAATGCAGAAGGAAAGGTGGAGAAATAAAAAGCTCAATTGGTAGCAAAAGGTTATTCCCAGGTGCTGGTGATATTTTTTTTCCTTTTGCGAACATAGCTTATATTAGATTACTTTTATTTGTTGTTGTTGCTTTTGATTTTGAGGTAGAACATATGGATGTGAAGACAACATTTCTTCATGGGGATCTGGAAGAGGAGATCATGAAGCAACTT
>APFE030925834.1:0-10740 GCA_000404065.3 Pinus taeda | reverse complement strand
CTTCACCAGAAGCAAAGAAGATCATTGTGTGTATTTTAAATTAATTGGTGATCGTGTCATTTATCTGGTCTTGTATGTGGATGATATGTTGTTGGTTGGAAATGACAAAGAATTATCCAGGATTTGAAGACCCAATTGTCCTCCAAATTCGACATGAAAGATCTCGGTGCTGCAAACTATATTTTGGGCATGGAAATTAAAAGAGATCGTGTAAAGAGGAAGCTCTGGTTAAACCAGAGGAAGTATGTCGAGACAATACTGCAGAGGTTTAATATGCAGGATAGTAAACCGGTGAAGGTTCCTATTCCTGTAGGTGTGAGGTTATCTGTTGAACAGTGTCCCAAGAAACAAGAAGAGGAAGAGGACATGTCCTGTGTTCCATATGCAAGTGCAGTTGGTAGCTTGATGTATGCAATGGTTTGTACTAGACCAGAAATTGCACATGCAGTGGGGGTATTGAGCAAGCTTATGTCAAAACTAGGGAAGGAGCACTTGACAGCAGCGAGGTGGGTTTTCAGGTATTTGTGTAGCACTAGTGATTATGGTTTGTGCTACCAAGGAAGACCAGGATTGGATAGAGTGTTGGATATTCATGGCTTTGTTGATGCAGACTGGGCTGGAGATTTGGATAAGATAAGATCTACAAGTGGGTATGTGTTTAACCTATTTAGAGGTGCAGTCAGTTGGACGAGTAAGAAACAATCTGTAGTGGCACTATCAACTATAGAGGCAGAATACATGGCATCCACTCATGCAAGCAAGGAAGCAGTTTGGTTGCAGAGATTGTGTTCAAGTATGGAGTTAGTACAGCGAGCTATAAGGATAGATTGTGACAGCCAAAGTGCAATTTTCTTGGCAAAGAACCCTGCTTATCATTCAAAGACAAAGCACATTGATGTTTAGTATCACTTTGTGAGGGATATGATAGAAGAAAAAGGTGTTGTTGTAAAGTGGACACTTTGAAGAAATATTGTAGATGCCATGTGACAAAATCGTGAGTTCTGAGAAGTTCTCTTGGTGTAGAGAAACAATGGGTCATTTCAGGGCTGGAAAAATGAACTAAGCTCTCCTGTGCCCTTTGGTGGAAAGAAAACAACAAGTGGGAGATTTTGGGTATTGTGTTATAATTCTTTCCACGACTAACCTACGTAGTGAACCAAGGGGTTAGAGGGGGCGGAGCCCCCCTTCGTTGCGCCGATTGGAGCAGGGGGGTCAAGGGGGGGCGGATAGCCCTTCCTATGGGGTTCGGGAATGCCCCGAGAAATTTTTTTTTTTTGGACCCTATATTAGGTTGGGCGAACCTACCCTATGTTTTCGGTCCATGGTTTTGGATGCGATGGTTTTTCGGTCCACTGGTAATTGGATGCTTCGGCATGTATAAATATGTATTGTAACATTGAAAGGAATATAATGAAAAATCAAGCTGGTAGTCTCGGTTTTGAGATCCAGTGGGAAATCTCTGTGTATATGTGTTTTATGTGTTATGCTCTCACATTTTTATTTTTCCTGTGATTTAGAATTCATATTTAGGTAATTTCTATACAGGGTTAAAACCTACAGTATCTTCTTGGACTCTTTTCTTACTTCTCTCCTCAGGAAGAGGAGTCTGCAATGCTAGCACTTCTAGTGCTTGTGCCTATAGTGAAGGGGCTTGCCCTTCACTATGTTCTTTTGAGGTAGTTGGTTATTCTTCCATTGTTTATTGCTTTGCAACTACTAACTCCTTGCCCTTTACTGTCCCTGTTGTTGGTGTAGTCCTTTCCTGGGAAACTTGTTGTGAAGTTGTAGCAGTTGATGAGATTTCCCTGGTTTGTTGTGGTATTTTGAATGACACCTGCCCAAAAGAATCTAAGTCAAGATTTTTTTCCAAATTTTTCATGGTTTGTTCCATTTTCTCTTCCTCAGTTAACTCTTCAACTAGTGTGCCCTCCACCCACTCATCTTGGCTGGAAAACTTTTCTATGTCAGGGACACTGCAATGTTCATAGGGTGCAAACCTATATTTTACCCTTCTTGCATTGATAAAGCCATTTGGGTCATAGGGTACCCACCAAAAGCTTCTCTTGAGTCTGAGTGTTTGACCCAATATTTCATCAGCATCCTTCCATCCCTCTTTCTTGTTCATAACAAAGCAGCCTAACTGGTCTTTCAGTTTCAATCGGGCCTTTTTCTTTGCGCTATGGAAGTGACTCAGATCTGAATTGATGAATTGCCTAAAATATTCCAAGGCAAACAGTCTCATTGGCACATATCTGGGCAGCCTGTAGGGGCATAGCTCACAGCCATATATCCTCAGAATGGTGTGATTCTGGTAAAAGTACCAGTCACCTATTTTATAGTTTTTGGAGAGTTGTAGTATCTTTTGCATATCACATGTTAGTCTAGGAGGAGGAGTTCTCATCAGGAGAGAAGAGACTGGGTATACAAATAAATCAATAAACTCACAATAAGAGTAGGAAGAGTTGCGAACTTCATGAAAGATTGGGGTCCAAAAAATCACATACCTCCTTTCCCCTTTATGGTCCAATTTTCTAATGGGGAATTGGAAGATATCTGGCTGGTAGTATAAGAATATATGATAGATATAGGATGAATATTTAAATATTCCCTCCCTATCTAGCCTCAACAATTGGTCATGTATCTTGTTGGAAATAAATTTGGCATAGTTGTATTTGACAGCAGGGCGCTTCCCTGGGGTAAATATAGACATCATAACCAGTATGGTTTCATCAATATGCTCACTTGTCTTGAACCCCAGAACAAAAGATATCATATCAACAACTAATATACCCACTTCAGCGAAAGATGCATAGTGGAAAGGAGGTGGCTCCTTAGGCTGGCTATTTGCTCTCATAAACACTTGGGAAATTCTGGTTATCTCTGAGCTGGAGAGTTTGGGACCTTCATCCAGCAAGAACTTCATGGTAAGAGGAAACTGGAGGTGGGTTGGTTTGAAGTTCAACATCTGATTTATAGAGTTAGGAGTAATATGAAAAAGGGTAGTTCCAGATGGACTCTTAACTGCCTTGTTTGTTGGCTCATAGTTTTCACAGCAGAGGTGAATTATCTCAGGGAAAATATTCATAGAGGGGAGGTAGTATCTGGGTAGATTTGATTCCCATATGCCATAGACATCATTTTGGTTTAAGTAATTATTTCTAACCTCACAGACTGCTTGCAGATGGTTTTGGTAGCCTACTAGGTCTTGGATTAGATAGGCTTTATCAGCTAAGGGAAAATGTTCCAACTCCTTGTGGGGTGCATTAAGAGGAGTGATGTTCAAGGCTACTGGACCTTCCATGGCTAAACTCTGTTGCCTTTAAATTAGAAATTTTGGCTCTGTGCAAGCAAATAGGCAAAACAATGGCTCTGTGGATTTCTCCGGGATTTTCACCATTGAAACTGGTTTGTTGGCTTCAATTTAGTTCGGTGGATTGAAGTTAGCTGGAGAAATAGGAATTGTGGGCTTCTTTGGCACAATGGGCTACAATTATGGGCAAAAGCAAGCTTTCGAGGTTTCTTGGAGAATTTGTAGGGCTGAACGAGCTCAATTTTATCTCCCTGTGCAGATTTATGGCGAATTTGGCAAGAGAGAGGCTATGGTGAGTCTTTTTGGCAGCAACACAGTGTTTCTTCTTCAAATTATAGGTGTCGTGGGCAATTTTACAGTGAAATCCAATAAAAACAGGGTCGGGAGAAATTTGTTGTAAATACTTATTTTCTCAGTGGAATGGTCAATTTGCAGGTGACCAGGTGAGCCAAGGGGCGGAGTTGTGGAGTCAAAGCTACTAGGTGGCGCTCTTATATGGTGAAAATGCTCTTTTTCACATAAATTCGCATGCACAGGTCACTTGGAGAAAACTAAGATAAATGGGTAAAAACAATGTTTTCACCCCTTTTACCCGAAATTTGACTTTGGCGGGTTTGGTGCGCTTTTTTCTGATGACGTCATTTTTTCATGTAGCAGGGTACGGATGCTGACATGGCAGGTGACGTGGCATGTCACGTGGCGGGTGATGTGTCAGGTGACGTGTCGAATGACGTCAGCAGATAGGCGAGCAGCAATGGGGGTGACGTCATTAGATGATGTGGGCATGACGTCAGGAGGGAGGCGGTGGGGTGGTAAGTGGTATTCCCCACACTGCTTTTTGGGTGAAGTGGTTTTGGGGGAGGGGGCTTCGAACACGCCGGGTGCTTGACACGCGTCCTCGGTACGGCCGAAATACAACCCATCCCTCGGACGCTATAGTTCGGCAGGTTAGGGCTTGTGATATCGTCGACCACCATCGGATCTGTCAGCACCGATCAGATGGTTGGCGGGTAATGAATGTGGCGTCACGTTAACAGCGGGGGACCCGCTTTAATTTTTCGCATTTTGTAATGTTTTTGCGGTGTATTTTGGACTTTGGTTTAAATGGGTTTTGTGGGTTTAATATGCGGGTTTCGGCTATTTATTTAGCCAGAGGCTAAACAAGTCGTGATGGGGCACGTGGATGGTTGTTATTGGCCCCGGGTGGATCAATGACTCCCAATAAAACGTTAACATATAGCTATAGTTAGCCAAGGGATAGGGTATTAGATATTTTAGGGATTTTATGTATTTTTACCTAGTAAGGGAGGGGAATATACATAGGAGCTATATAATAGTGTTATTAGGTTAATATGACTATGTGGGATGGGTTTGTATGGTTTAGGCTAAGTTTATAGAGTGAAAACTTAGGCATGGGGGGAATGAAAGGATACCCAGTTGTGAAGTCTAGGAAACTTTGAAAAATGGAATAAAGACATTTTACACAAGAAATGTGGCTTGTTTAGCCTAGGTGAAAACACATTTTCACTTAGTTTTTCTATGAGATGAAGTGGTCTAAAGGTAATGAGTAGATCTCGTTGCCCTTGGGGGTAATGCTAATAAGTGTTTCTTTGAAAAACGAGGAGGGGAATTAGTCATGCTCAATTGGTTTTGTAGCCACCTTGCCATGGTACCTTATGATTTTTATGAAATGAAAACTTGTTCCAAAGGAGCAAATTGCTCAAATACCTGCTTCTATATCATCAAAACTGCCTACCCAACCTAGTATACCTAACATTTTCTCTTCATTTTCCTTGGGTGCACTTGAACTAGCAAACCCTGATTCCTCTCTTTTCTTTTAGCTACCCTCCTACCTAAGTCTACCCTGATCTCTTCTAGGGCTCAGATTAAGTTATTGAGACCCTTTGATTCTCTACCTAACTACTTGTCTGCCAAGCTTGAACTGTTTGTGCAGACCTTTATTCTTTATTCTAAGACAAGTAAATTCAAACATGATCTAGCCAGGATTAGACTGTCTGGCTATTCATCAACTGTGGCAAGATTCAACCACCTATACATAGTGAAATTCTACAAAATATGGAACCTTTGCAGCATGAAAAGGATGAGCATATTTGGCATTTCTCTAGTCAATCATGAAAAATGAAACCTATTAGTATAGGAAGCTAACACACACATTCCTATTTTCTTGCTCTATGAATTCGTGGATCTTTCTATCCAAACATTCTTCAATCTCCTTATTAGTTGGATTCCAATGATGCGACATCACACATCTCGTTATGCAGATCTATTGGCTTGTATGGGCCTGACCCAGGTTCAGAGGTGATTTAGCCAAGTATATCCCAGTACTACAGGCCCTTTCGACAACAGTCCGCGGAGCATGGATTGAGGTCTCACCTGAAGTAGTATTGAAGGGTGCTAGAACCAAATTTCCACACCCTGGGGATGTCTGGTGGGCTTCTGGAGGTTCGTGGTCCAACCCGTCGCTATGCACACTTGCTATTCCTTCACAACCCATGCTACTGGTTTCGTGCAGCCCTGCTCAGGTGTGACCCATATAATACCCAAGTTCCTTGCTAATTAACTAATTACTTAACTTGTGTGTGTAAGGCTTCTATTTATTACAACATATTCAACAATCATATAAGTGCGTGCGATACAAAAACTAATACAAACATAAAGAAGATAATGCACAACAAATACACAGAAATAAGAATCAACTTCTCTTTATTAATCTTCAATCTTGATTACAAACTTGACACCGCCCTTCACACTCAGCTGCAGGGGTCCGCACACTTAGCTACAGACTCTACTAAGCCTCTGCCCACTCAGCTATAGAGCCTCTTCTTACTACTACGACCAAATACACTTAGAATCCTACTCTAAGCTCAAACCATTCCTTCACTACTCACTCTATCATCCACTGTCTTTACAACTTATAGCCTCACTCTATTTATACAATCCCATTGTCCACTAACCATGGGTAGGCTGACATGACTTTACATTACATTACATTAGTTTAGGGTGGACAACCCTATGACTTAACCTCTACTTCACGCTCTGTGCCTGCAATTTGCGGAGTCTTACAAAACCTTTGACCAAAAATTGGGCTTTGAGCCCCAAAACCTATTGTGGGGGGATTCCATAACCAACAGGCCCCCAACACAATCATCGTGACTCCTCCTGAGTAACTCTGTTGGTGCAGTGATCTTGGCATGAAGCCCCTCCAAATGTTCTCATACTACCTGGAGGTCCGCAGTGCACTATTCTGCGGTTTACTGGACCTGTTGCATGCGTTCTTCTATTGCTTCTTTCTAAGGCTTTGCTATCTATCTTAGTGCATATAGTCCCAGAATCTACGCGAGCTTTCCCTCAATCTCGGCCATAATGGTGAAGGACTCATTAATCCAAGGTTGGAATCGTGCTTTGAGAAGGGCCTCTTTCGGTCTTGCAGCATCCACATGCTCCTTCAGTTCCCTTGCCTATTGTATCTTAGCTAGTCATTGGGTGAGGATGACTGTCTCCTTCATGCCCCTGACACTGTCATACTGTTGTTGTAGTTCGCGTGCCTCTATTTTCAAGAGCTGTATGTTGGGGTCCTCCTGCAAGGATGTGAGGACATCGAACGCTTGGTCTAACATACCGGTACAGTCCTGCACTGACCTTCCAATTTCTTCCAATCCTATCTAAATTGCGCTAACATGCTATTGTTTAACTTCTGGAGGAGTGGAAGGCTGCGCCTTCATCCACAACTCAACAATCTAGAGGTTCAGCTCCTGCTACACCAATGTTGATTCATTACGTGCACTTCGGACTCCACTTGCCAAATAGTGTATCTGCATCTCGGTTGGTAGGTCTGCTCTGATGGATAATTCTGGAACACATCGGAATGCTTCATCCACTATTTGCACAATTTGTTGGTTCTATGACACTAGCTTGTCACATTGTAGGCTGAGCTGTTCAATGTTGATCTTCTACTCGTTTAATACCTGGATTGCACGACCTTCCTGGGGACGTAGCTCTGTTGTTATGCCGTCCTGCAATTGGTACAATGTGTCCTATAGAAGGGTAGCCAAATTTAGGCCAAGTCCCATGATCCTATCCACCGTGGCTCTATCCTCCTCACTCTCCATTGTTAGCACTCCTTCTGGAAGCACTATGGTGTTGACCATATTTATGCGCAGCAATTGCTCCGTTGTTGATGTACCTGTGGCACCGTAGGCGACTACTGCTCCTTTATGTGGGATTTGCAATTGAAGTTCTTGTAGCTGCACCCTTAGGGCTCCTAACACATTCCGTTGCTCCGTTATGGCTTCCTGGAGTGCTTCCCTGGTGACCTCACGAACTGTGTCACCGATGTCGTAAAGGTCACCCTCTGTCAATGTAATTGGTTCGATGTCTAGTTTGGAAGCCTTGGCCCTTTTTTTTGTGGGCCTGATCTTTCTGTAACGTGTGGCCATTTCAGTTGTGTAGATGTTGTGCTTGGGTCTGCACCTTCTGCTGTGTCCTCTGTTCCTTTTCCTGTGGACAAGTCCGGGCCCCCTTCCTCTTGTGTCATGGTGGCCCCTCTTGCCTGTGCCACTGTTGCTTTTTCAGCGGCCTTTGCTTGCTCTGTGGCTACCTTCACTGCCTCGTGGGCAGCCCTTACCTTTGCAGCCAACTTTTCGTTGTGCTTCTATTGGGCCAACTGGGTGATACACCACTTGGTGGCATTCTTCTGCTTTTGTGCCACTATTCTATATTTCTATGCTAGACTTGGGGTGCGCCACTTGGGAGGCCATGATTCGAGAACGAAGAAGATGGCATCATCAGTTGTGATAAAAGGAAGCTTGGTCCAGTTCTGCACTGGATACTTATGCGCTTTGATATACACATTGTGAATATCTGCTTTGAAGTTTGCAAAGCTTTGTAGACTATTGTACACTGTGGGGGATAGGTGTAGCCTCCTATTAATCCACATCCAGATGCTCACCTCCATGAGCACCTAGAAGATCTTAGTTTCACGGACCCATGTGGCGTCCTTCATAGCCTAGAGCGATGCATATTTTGCAGCCTCTGGCAAGTCCTGTTCAATATTAGGGAACTAACTGTCCTCAGGAATTTCCCCTGTCACTAATAAAATAGATAAGAGAAACAACGCGTAATGGAAGGTCTTGCCCTGCTCTTGAGCTCCCTTGTAGTTAGTTAGGAATTCTTTGCAAAGGAACTTGGCCCAGTTGAATTGGACCCCCTTTGGGCATTGTTTTGCTAGCACAACTACCAGCACTGGTACCTCGTCTCCGTGGCATTTTCTCATCACCTTCCTGGCCAAGAGTTGGGTGGCTATGCACACCCCTTTATCTTTAATGCTATTGATTGTGTATCCCCTCTTATTATTTTCCAATTTGTACTTCTTCTTCATGGCCTCTGCGAGCACCAAATCTTCGCTATTTCTGGCTATCTCCACGATGTCCTTTCCCTTACAGGGAAGTCAGGAAATCCTATGGATAAGATCCATCATGATGGGAATAGGCTCCTCCAAACATAAGTACCCATCATGCACTAGGAAAATTAGTTGCATGATGACGAAAATTGTGATAGGTGCATAGTGAAAGTGCGAAATCCATAGTAGTTGGAGTAATCTGACCTTCTGCACACTGCGCAGCCATTTCTACAACTCTAGCATTGTAACTGATCCCTCCTTGCTCTATTTCATGAGGTTCTCAGTCTCTAAATGTGGGAACTTCACGATGTCCATGAGGTCTCAACCTTCAAATTCCATTGTGGGCATGCAACCTAGGGCCGAGCCCTCAAACATAATTCCATCTGGGAGGAGTGGGGTTTGGAGTGTGCTCTTAGCAGCATCCAAATCCTTGGGTAACTTATGTTTCCCTTTCCGCAGAGGAACATACTCGGGCAATTTTGCTGTAGCACACACCGGCTGGATGTCTTCTTCCATTTCTTCATCTGCCTCTATCTCATCTACGAGAGCCTGTAAATCCTCCTCCTCATCATCTGTCTCAATGGTGATAGCCTTGCCCTTTTATTCCATGGAAAGTTTACCAAATCGCGGATTTCACGAGGACATGCGGATTGGTCCCACTACATGTTTATCCTTCTTGGGCCTTGATGTCCAAGGTGATTTCGGAATTTTCGGTGTGTTCCCAACCTGCACCATAGGGTTCTGTGCAGCTTCCTCGGTGGTACTCTCTGCAAAACCCATACCGCTCCTGGTAGCTATCATCTTGTTCGAATTGTCTATGGTTGTTCACGAACTTGGGGGCTCAAATATCACCTGGCACTCAATACTCTGTGCTCTTCATAGTATCTCAAATCTCAAATGAACAAGTGTTGTCTCATGGCTAGCCCCTAGAGTTTTATATCATCTTTTGAATTTGAACTCGACCATTCCCCCCACTTCTAAGTCATTAATACTTTCTTAGTGGCAGATCGTCCCAAAGCTTGCCCTTAATTTTTGTTTTAAATGCCCGTCATCCACTCCTTTTGCCTCAAATCGGACATCCCATCATGAGCAATGACACCAACGGTCACTTCCCAACCTACCCACATGGCAACAAAACCCCCTATGTGTAGTCACGATCCTCGTGACATGTTGATTCTGCGTGCATCTCCATTATCACGCAGCTCCCACACAGACTCTTTTATAGTCCTGTGCTCGTTTTCAACTACGTGGAGCACTGAGACTATGCTCCATACAGCTAGTCAAGTGGTCACACCTTCTATGCGAGACTTGAATTCGCCTTCTAGTATAGTCCATGGACACTCCTCAATTTCCTTCGTGACAGCCGGCACCACATGTTCTACCTTATGTCGTGCGCTCCTCTTGTTACTGCATTTGGTAAGGTGTGGTCTCAGCCATGGTAGCAGAGTCATAAATTCTTGGCGAAAATATTCTAATGTGGTGGTATGACCATCCATATCTTGTCTTCTCATCCTTGGTTTATCGATGAGACATGCTTGCATGACCTCGTTTTCTAGTCTTTTGATCTCAGCATCCATCAACATGCTTTTCTTCCTCAATCATACCCAATCTTCTTCGATTTTTCAAAGTCTAAGGTTCCCTCGTCGAATGGCTTACCGAATCCTTACATGGTCATCCTCGCATAGCTGTGTGATTCCTTCATCCTAGTCTTCGTGTGCTGCCATAACTGTGGGAACTATTACTTGTGCATTCCTTTTGGTGTTCCCTTTAGACATTTCAGTTTCTACTCTATTTCACACCGTTGGAATCATCTTCGTACTCAGTTTTTTGCACATGGTCCTATAGACCCATCAAACAGGTGGCACACGTAGTTCCCAATCAGTTTGTCTCATCTGGTGGATCTTGTTCAACACTTCACATACCCTATCGAATGCTTCCCCACAGATAATTGGTAGTGTGCGTCACCTTTCCTGCTGCTGTGATTTGTTCTGATTCTCTATTCTGGGGCTGG